>JAODAL010031335.1:0-48589 GCA_025379985.1 Phyllomedusa bahiana
CCGGGTGTACACTGGTAATCCATATATGGTCACATTATTATAATTTTTTTTTTTGCAGTTGGTCTTTGTTATATCATAAAGGGGAGGGATTATTCATCACTATGTGGTGGAAATTTTGGGGGTTTTTGTGTTCTGGTGGATAATTCTCTTTGTAATAGCTTATTGGTACCTGCTGGTCTCGTTAGGGGATTTGTTTGGGAGCAGTTGAGGGGTGAGATGTAGGTGGGGTTTTTGCCCCTTGTTTTTATCTACTTTTTAAACAACATGCCCTGGTACATGGTCGTGGTCAGGGGGGTGGGCGAGGGTGGGGGGGCCCCCATCCAAAAGTTTGCTTTGGGGACCTGGCTTCTCTAGTTACGCCCCTGGGAGACGGGTAAGTTAGTTATTTTTTTAACACTAGTGGACCTACCTAAAGCCTCCCCCACCTATAACCCCCCCCCCCTGTAATTAACTAAAGCCTGCCTACTTAGGGCCCCCCTATAATTTCCCTTAAGCTTCTCCCTTGGGGGCCCCATATAACCTACCATATGCCTGTCTACCTATATGGGGCCCCATATAACCTACCATAAGCCTGCCTACCCATATGGAGCCCCCTATAACTTACCTTAAGCCTTCCAACCTATATGGGACCCCCTATAACGTACCTTAAGCCTGCCTACCTATATGTAGTCCCTTATAACCTAACTAATGCCTGCCTACCTTTATGGGTCCCCTATAACTTACCTTAAGCCTGTCTACCTATATGGGGCCCATATAACCTACCATATGCCTGCCTACCTATATGGAGCGCCCCTGTAACCTACCTTAAAGGGGTTTTGCCAGGGGTGCCAAACTGCTAAAAAAACAATTGTAAAAAAGCCCCCTGGCTAAGAGAGGAGGACACGCCCAAACACAGGCCTGCTAAGGGATAGTGTGAATGTTCACTCAAATAAAACAAATACAACTAGTGGATTTTGTATTCAAAAGACAAAATTTTTCCCCCACACTTTAAAGCTTCTTTATGTTCTCTGTATCAGATAAAGCAGGGGTCTACTCGATAATCACACTAAACTAGTGGATTTGTTACAAAAGACAAAATATTTCTACCCGGTGCCTTGAAAACTCTTCGCTCCCCTTCATCAATAAGAAGGTTCTCTGGCAAGCCGGCCAGCGCTCTTTTCACGTATCTAATAGAAGCTTTTAAGTAACTAAGGGCAGGTAATGCGCCTGTACTCTCTTTTAGGCTGCAGTTTTTGTAATCAATATATTTAGAAAAGTGATTAAATTACATGTGGCAAACCCCTTTAAACCCGCCTACCCCATATGGACCCCCTATAAACCTCCTTAAGCTTTCCCTCCTATTTGGGGGGCCCTTAAACTTGCCTCTAAAACCTGCCCACCCCATATGGGGGCCCCCAACTTACCCCCTAAGCCTGCCTACCTATATGCGGGCCCTTTAACCTAACTAATGCTTGCCTATATGGGGCCCCCTATAATTTACCTTAAACCTGCCTACCTATATGGGGCCACCTATAACCTACCTTAAACCTGCCTACCTATTTGGGGCCCCTACAACTTACCCCCTAAGCCTCCCTACCTATATGGGCCTGCTATAACTTACCTTAAGCCTGCCTACCTATATGGGCTTGCTATAACTTACCTTAAGCCAGCCTATCTATATGAGGCCCCATATAACCTACCTAAATCCTATCTACCTATATGGGGTCCCTTATAACCTCACAACAAAAAACTTCCCACATATATAGATTACAGGAATAGAAACATCAAAAATACCAACAAAAGAAAAAACGACTCCTTTAAAACATACCTTTTAATAATTTACAGTTAAGAAATTTTACCTACATAAAAATTAACGGGACACCCAAAAAGGGAAAGGACAGTAAACCTACACTGTCCCCTAGACTATACACCCTATGGTACCTCACACAATTGGAGAACCCGCCCCGATAAGGGCGACCCCAAGAATAAACTCCTAAACTGTCCCCTATAGAGAATACCGCCTCCTCTATGTAATCCAGCAGCGGGACCACCAAGTAAGAAAATAGGGGCAGACAATAATAAATTCACAATGTAAAGTACCAAAAAAACAGATATGTGAAGAGCGCCAATACAAGTATAAGCCAATAGCACTTATAATAAAACGAATGATAGGGACAAACTGCCCTTATTCGAAAAAATAATTAAATAATCCCCTACAAAAGTTGATATTAAACAATGTCAAAAAGTTAGGGTATATGAAAAGTGCTAGTACTTCTCTGCGCCAATTGACCTGAAATCGTAAATACGATCAATATGATGACAAAGAACAGGCGCTAATACAGATTAAGCGCCACTTGAACCCAAACGCGTTTTGTCCCATTCCAGGGACTCCTCAGTGGATCAGAAACAACATATCCATCTACAAAAAATAATGAAACAAACATAAACACATACTCAAACAAAGTCTAGCCAACAGGAGATGAATCTATCCCATAAATATATACTGCTCAGACAAACACAAAAAAAGTACCTGAATCTCCAGTATATTTATCACCGGGATTCGAGTGGATGTATCCTATGCATCGGAGTTGGTGTATCTCCCTGCGGTGGGAACTCCCATACCAGGGTCAGTGTCTAGCGTCCCACAATTCTGTCACACACCTGAAGGAATATATGACTCCCCAGGGGCCCCCCCCCCCAAGAATGGAGGAGAAAAAATGCCCCCTATTCGCTATATCAGATGAATGTACTTACTTAAAACAACATGTCCAGCAGAACGCCGCTCGGCATCTCACAAAGTGTACTGCGCATGTAGGTGCCGGCTTCACTACCGCTCATGGCTCATGCTCCGGCAACGGCGTCCCGTAGGATGCACCGCGCATGCGCGGAAACACCAGCATGTCAGCGCCGGCATCAATACACCCCACCGCGCACGTGCCGGACGTCATAACTGACGGATTGACCCGCGCGTAGTAAATTCATTAGCAGTGAATGTAAATCTCAATCCTATTCTGTTGTCATTTAGGGACTCAACAAAGCCAACAAAAGACGACATATCTCCTTTCCAGAGTACGAAAATGTCGTCGATGTACCGCGCCCACAATATACACGATCCATCCATATATTCTCCTCTTTATCACTGAAGACCATTGTATTCTCCCACCAGCCCAGGAGCAAATTTGCGTATGTGGGAGCCATCGGGCTCCCCATTGCAGTGCCCCTGAGTTGGTGGTAGACCTTACGGTCAAATACAAAGATGTTATTCTCCTATGAGACTCTTAGAAGGGAAAGAATAAACTCATTATGTTTCCCAAATTGAGTCCCACGAGTATCGAGAAAATATTTCACCGCTTTCAATCCCTGATCATGCGGTATAGAAGAATACAAAGCTTCAACATCTATGCCGCATAATAGGGCATCTGCATCAACCGTTATGCCCTCCAGTTTCAGGAGTAAGTCAGATGTGTGTCTGATATAGGAAGGTAAAGAGGTAACGAAGTCCCTCAAATTTTGATCCACGTATACACCTAGATTTTGAGTCGGACTCCCTATCCCCGACACTATGGGCCTACCTTTAAGGGGATTTACTCCCTTATGCACTTTGGTTAGCCCGTAGAACGTAGCTCTCTTAGGGAACTCGGGAAAAAGAAAAGCATATTCTTGTTTACTAATTATACGGTTACATAACGCCTCGTCCATCATCCCCCTAAGTTGTACCAAAAGGGTCGCTGTGGGATACTTCCTCAATACTTCATAACCGGCTTTATCTTGTAGGAGGTCTAAACACATTCTATGATATTAATGTACATCCATCACAACTACATTCCCCCCCTTTTCAGCCGGTTTAATGACTATTGAAGTGTCCCTCTCTAGATCAGGGGCGTTGCTAGGGTCCTAAAACATCCGGGGCTCGGGCCCTTAAGTTTTTCTGAGTAGGGCTGGGTGCACACAGAATTTTTTGTGTCTCATTGTGAACTGTGGATGTATATTTACAGAGAAAAGCCTTTTTATGTAGGCTCAGGAGAATTAAGTGATTACACTGCAGTTACATTTAGTGTCTTACAGGAGACGTCTCTGAAGAGTTGTTCTCTTTTTTCTTCTTCTCCATCTGTCCCGACGCCATGACGTCTTCTACCGTCCACAACTCTTCACTGAAAATGTACAAAACAAACATCTTAGACTCCTCATTTTATCAGCATTTCTCTACAATTTCCTTTCTCTATACAAAATCCCCATCTATAGTGCCCCAAATGGTAATAATTAACCCCCCTTTTAGGTAAATATTTGGCCCCTATAGCCTGGTAGTAGCCCCCCGTAGCCAGGTTGGTAGCCCCTCTAGCCAGGTTATTAGCCACTTTTATCCAGGTTACTGCCCTCTGTAGCTAGGTTACTGCCCCCTTTAGGCAGTAATATGCCCCCTGTAGCCAGTAACATGCTCCTTGTAGTCGGTTATTAGCCCCCCGTAAACCCCGGTTCTGCCCCCATAGCCACATACTCGGCCCCCTGTAGCCAGTGATATGCCCCCCTTAGCCCGTGATATGCCCCCATTAGCCACATATGCCCCCCCGTAGCCAGTGACATGCCCCCTGTAGCCCGTGACATGCCCGCTTATCCATATATGCCCCCTGTAGCCAGTGACATGCCCTCTTAGCCATATTGCCCCTGTAGCCAGTGTCTTGCCTCGTAGCCCGTGGGCTTGCCTCCTGTAGCCATTATGCCCCCTTGTAGCCATTATGCCCCCTTGTAGCCAGTGTCTTGCCCCCCTTTTAGCCAGTGTCTTGCCCCCCTTTGTAGCCAGTGTCTTGCCCTGCCCCCCTTGTATAGCCAGTGCCTTGCCCTGCCCCCCCCTTTTAGCCAGTGTCTTGCCCCGCCCCCCTTGTAGCCAGTGTCTTGCCCTGCCCCCCCTTGTAGCCAGTGTCTTGCCCTGCCCCCCCTTGTAGCCAGTGTCTTGCCCTGCCCCCCCCTTGTAGCCAGTGTCTTGCCCTGCCCCCCCCTTGTAGCCAGTGTCTTGCCCTGCCCCCTTGTAGCCAGTGTCTTGCCCCCTTACCTAATAAAAATAAAATAAAAAAACCTACTTACCTAATGAGGCCCAGTCCGCGCGTCCTGGTCCTGCAGCTTGAGAGCGGTATAAGCAGCGTGCTGTCATCACGCTGCTTACGCCGTCTCGCGGGGCCCGAGATCTCCTCGGCCGGCATATCTGCCGGCTTAGAGGATCCCAGCGTCACAGGGGAGTGATGAAAGCGGCGCGTCACGCCCCTTGCGACGCTCAGATGTATGTACGGCGCTCGGTGAGCACCGTACATACAGGGGAGGAGACAGGACGGGAACGATCCATCCTGCCTCCTCCCCGACTGTGACTGCGCGTCTGCTGTGAAACGGCCGCGCAGTCAGAGACATCGGCGGGCGCCGCCCGCACTAAGAAGCGCTCCAGGCCCACGGCAGCAGCCTGGAGCCGCCGAGACTCGGGGCACAGGCGGATTCATTCGGGGCTCGTGCCCCGAATGAATCTGCCTAGCGACGCCCCTGCTCTAGATCATTTAAGGCCTGTCTCTCATCTTTAGATAGATTATTCGGTCCACTCTTAGCACCATTAAGATCTTTCAATTCATTAATCACAATCTCAAGGAAGGAGTCAATGCAAGAGTACGGTTGAGGAGGTGATGACTTATTACTCTTATTGTACAGTGTGGTAAAAGGCCCCTCTCACAAAGGTCTGTCTTCCTCTGACATCAAGTCAACCAGAGTTTTATATAACCTTATAACCTACCTTAAGCCTGCCTACCTATATGGGGCCCCCTATAACCTACCTTAAGCCTGCCTACCTATATGGGGCCCCCTATAACCTACCTTAAGCCTTCCTACCTATATTAGGCTCCCTAAAACTTACCTAAATCCTACCTACCTATATTAGCCCCCCCCCAAAGCCTGTCTGCCTATGTGACCCCCCCAATAGCCTATATACTTACCTATGTGGGCCACACCTATAGCCTATCTAACTACCTACCTATATGGGCCCCACCTATAGCCTATCCATCTATGTGGGCCCCACCTACATCTTTCCTGTGGCCCACCTAGCTACCTGGGACCTAACTACAGCCTACGTATCTACCTAACTGGGCCCGGGAGAAGTCCTCTTGGAGGTCTGGACTGGATGCAAAACAAAAGGGAAAGTCAACAACTCATCAGACAAATGTCACCTGTGAGTCACAAGATGTAACTGCTCTATAATCACTTACAGTGTACACTGGTATATACAATAATATTGGCACTGCGTAGTGGTAATATTGGTTTTTGTATATTGATATTTATTCAGTAATAGTGTAGGGCTATTATTCAGTCACTATGTGGTGGTAATTTGTGGTCATGTTCTGGCAGTGTAATCAGGTCCTTATGTAGTAGCGTTATTGGTAATGTTTGGTAATGTTCTTGGTATTGTGTGATTTGTTTGGTAGCAGTATGATGGGGATATGTATGGTGAGGTATTATGTAGGCTGGTGTCTAGTAGTGTTTATTTAAATAAATTGTTCTTCTTTTGTTTCTGTGTAGTTGTTTTTTTTAAATTATTTTATTCCAGTGTTAGTAATGGAGATATCTGACAGATACCTCTCTATTACTAGCGCTGGGGCTTGGTATCAGCCAGCAGTGTTTTTCATCACAACAAGGCTGACATTAACCCTGTGTCACCATTTCCCCAGTCCCAATGCGCCAAGGGCACCGGGAAGAGCCAGGTTACCATCAGAAGAGGGACTATCTATTGTGATCGTCTGCTTCTGGGGCAGCTGCAGGACGGTATTTATAGAGTAAGAAAGTGCAATATTCATGGCCTTTCTCATCTTAAAAATGATCAACCTGCAGCTGTCAGTTTTACCTTGGCTGGTTAAACATGGGGGAACCCACATCGTTTTGTTTTTTATCCTTTTATTAAAAATCTAAAAGGAAAGAGTTATTTAAAAAAAAAAAAAACACATGGGGTCCGCCCTATTTTTCATAACCAGCCAAGGTACAACCAACAGCTGCAGCCTGATACTACCAGGATGGAAAGGTCCACCCAGCCCATAGTCTCACCAGAAGCGAACCATCACATTAGATGGTACACCTTCTAGCAATAACCCAGCTCTTCCCCGTACCCCTGATGTGTTGGGTACTGGAGTAATAGTGATAGGGGGTTAGTGTCAGCCTTGCAGTGACGAAAAATACCGATGGCTGACGCCAAGCTCCAGTGATAGTAATGAATAGGTATCTGTCAGACACCTCTATTACTAACATTGGGGGAAAAAAAACACAATCAGAAAATAATAATTTATTTAAATAAACACCCCAACACCAGTTCTTGTTAACCATTTTATTCAAGAAATAGATGCAATGCTGGACTGACGTAGTCCAGCAAATCCTTTGTGTTACATTATAATTAATTTATGCACACAGTTATTCTACCAGCAGAATAGTGAGTGCTGCTAAAGAGTAAAATACAGGCTATAACTTATGATCATTACAGGATAAGTAATGTAATGTATGTACACAGTGACTATATCAGCAGAATAGTGAATGCAACTCTGGAGTATAATACGGGGTGTAATTTGAGGATCAATACAAGATAAGTAATATAAAGCACACAACAACCCAGGTATATGAAAAGTGTCCTTGTGGAAAGTGTCTTGGGTAGTGCTGTGCCAAAGTTGAGTTGATACTTATGTTTGAAATTGTCACACAGCACTTTATAAATGTGTCACATCGTAAAAACGTGTTTTACTTTAAAAATGGCATAAAAAACAACACATTAACTGTGACACCTTTTGAGCTACATAAATATCTATTGTACGAATTGTCATAGACACACCCCCTGAAGAGTGGATCTAACAAAAGTGTGGGTCTTGTCGGACCGACTTGGGCGCAGCAACTTTCATACATCTGGGTCAGTGACTCCACCAGCAGAATAGTGAGTGCAGCTCTGGAGTATAAAATTGGATGTAACTCAAAATCAGTACAGGATATATAATATAATGTAATATATGTACACAGTGACTGCACCAACAGAATAGTGAGTGCAGCTGTGGAGTATAATACAGGATGTAACTCCGGTATTAGTACAGTATAAGTAATGTGATCTATGTACACAGTAAGGGAGCTTTCACACACAGCTGCGTTTTTGGTGTGTTTTTGGATGCATTTTTTGTGCAGAAATGTACAGCATCCGAAAAACGCATCATAAACACATTAAAAACGCACCTGCATTTTTTATGCGTTTTTCGGATGCGTTTATTGTGCAGAAAGGCACAGCAGTTAATACTGTCCATTTCTGCACAAAAAATACATCCAGAAAATGCAGCAAAAACACACTGTGTGAAAGCACCATAATTCCACCAGCAGAATAGTGAGTGCAGGTCTCAGGTGTGTGGCCAATTCGTTTTGGGTGTGGCCCTGGTAGGCTGTGTGCTGCTGCCACTGTTTGTGGGGATCCACCTGCCTGAGCCCTGCCTTCCTCCCCAGGGGGAGGGTAGGTTATCAGGCATGAGTGAGAGAGGCAAGCCCCAGACTCCTGTTCCCAGTACTAGGCCATAAAGGGACAGAGAAGCCAGCGTTTGGCCTGTATGGAGGCAGGGCCGGCAACAGAAATTTCAGGGCCCTATACAACTGAAGCGTCTAGGGCTTCCACAAGCCTCGCCCCCAACAATCCCCTTGCCCCACCCCCAACAACCACATCACCCGCCCCCAGAAATAAAATGCAATTGCACCATTGTTTTTAGATTTAGTTCTGGTTGAAAAGACCACCACATGATCACCACTGTCATGTGAACTTATCAAATCAGTATACCGAGACCAATATTGCCAAACAACAACAATATACAGTACATAGACCATATAATATTGCCACATCACCACATATCACCACCATAAAGATGTTGAATAATACCATCAAACTGTCACTGAAAATAATTCATTATATAACACCAATATTACTGGCACTCAGTGACCATATAGGGGTAGATACAGGTTTACACAGGTGTTCCACACATAGTACATTTACATTTAGTGACTCACAGTTGACGTCTTGTCTGAGGAGACGTTCACGGTCCCTTTTCTTCTGTGTCCGCTCTAGACCGCTATGATGACTTCTCACGACCCATCCCTGCAAAATTCACAACACAAACACCTGTGAGACTCCTCTTTTTTTTTTTTTTTTTTTTTATCATCTTCCTACCTGTGCCCGCCCCCCTATGTACAAACTCCCCATCCATATTGCCCCAAATAGTAATAATTCCCCCCTGTAGATAGGTAGTCGCGTAGTGGGCAGCTAAGGGTACCCCCCCATACGTAGGTGGGTAGGTAACCGGGTAGCCAGGGAGGTAGGTGGGTAGCAGGTAGCCAGGGAGGTAGATGGGTAGCTTGATAGGCAGCCAGGGAGGCAGGTGGGTAGCAGGTAGCCAGGGAGGTAGGTGGGTAGCCAGTCGAGTAGTCTGAGAGGTAGCAAGGGAGGTGGGTAGGTAGGTAGCTAGGGAGGTAGGTAGCCGGTCATCCAGGGGCGTGGGTGTGTAGCCCTATCACACGACTGGAGGCAGAGACACACGGAGGCAGTTACACACAGAGGCAGGCCGGAGGCTGGGACACACAGAGGCTGGAACACACTGAGGCTGGGGGAAGGCAGGGACACAGAGGCTGGGACACATGGAGGCTGGAGGGTAGGCAGGGACACACGGAGGCTGGGACACACAGAGGCTGGGGGGAGGCAGGGACACAGAGGCTGGGACGCACGGAGGCTGGAGGGGAGGCAGGGACACACGGAGGCTGGGACACACGGAGACTGGGGGAGGTAGGGATATACGGAGTATGGGGAGGAGGCAGGAACACCCGGAGGCAGGAACACACGGAGGCTAGGACACATTGAGGCTGGGGGGTGGCAGGGACACAGAGGCTGGGACACACGGAGGCTGGAGGGGAGACAGGGACACACGGAGGCTGAGACACACGGAGTCTGAGGAGGAGGCAGGAACACACGGTGTCTAGTAATCATTGCGGCTGGGTGAGGCTGGTACACTTGGCTGACTCACACGGAGTCTGGGGAGGAGGCGTGAACACACGGAGGCTGGTACAGAGGCAGGGACACACGGAGGCTGTGGGGAGGCCAGGACACACGGAGGCTGGGGGATAGGCAGGGACATAGAGGCTGGGACACAGAGGGTGGGGGGAGGCTGGTACGGAGGCAGGGACACACGGAGGCTGGGGGAGGCAGGGACACACGGAGGCTGGGGGATGCAGGGACTCACGGAGGCTGAGACACACGGAGGCTGGGGAGGAGGCAGGAACACCCGGAGGCTAGGACACATTGAGACCGGGGGGGTGGCAGGGACACAGAGGCTGGGACACACGGAGGCTGGAGGGGAGACAGGGACACATGGTGGCTGAGGGACGCATGGACACACGGAGGCTGAGACACACGGAGTCTGAGGAGGAGGCAGGAACACACGGAGGCTCGGACACATTGAGGCGGGGGGAGGCAGGGACACACGGAGGATGGGGGAGGCAGGGACACATGGAGGCTGGGGGACGCAGGGACACACAGAGGCTGAGACACACAGAGTCTTGGGAGGAGGCAGGAACACACGGAGGCTTGGACACACAGAGGCTGGGGGGAGGCAGGGACACATGGAGGCTGGGACACATGGAGGCTTGGAGGGAGGCAGGGACACACAGAGGCTGAGACACACAGAGGCTGGGGAGGCAGGGGCTGGGGGGAGGCTGGGACATACGGAGGCTGTGGGAGGCAGGGACACACAGAGGCTGGGAGACATGGAGGCTGGGAGGAGGCTGGACACACAGAGGCTAGGACACACGGAGACTGTGGGGGGAGGTAGGGACACTGCGAGGCTGGGACTCATGGAGGCTGGGAGGGAGGCAGGGACACATGGCTATGGGGGGGCCTCCTGAGGCTACAGTGTTGGGGGAGAGGAGGTGGGTGGCCGCGCTCTCGGTTACAGCTCGACTCTATACAGTAACATAGAAAAATTTTCCACTTATGTCTAATGAGCTGTTTCCGGAGCCGCCAGGACCTCCTCTCTCTGTCCACTCCGTGCCGCACTGGGTACTGGCCAATGGCGGGCTACAGGACAGTTTGAATCTGTGAGGCCCAGCCCACAGGGGGGGCCTCACTGATTTAATTAGACATTCTGGCGGTCCCGTCCACAGACGGAGAGAGGGCCCGACTCTGGTTACAGCGCGCTGTGATGTAAGTAGACGCAGCTGTGACCGGGAGCGCAGGCCCACTCCCAGTTGCACCGGCCCCCTCTTAGCAGCGCCGCTGGGCCCTTTGGTGAACGCGGTGGTTGGCAGCACCGTCCCATTGTCAATATTCTACAGTGGTGGCCAGAAGTATTGGCACCCCTGCAATTCTGTCAGATAATATTCAGTTTCTTCCTGTAAATGAGTGCAATCACAAATTCTTTGGTATTATTATCTTCATTTAATTTGTCTTCAATGGAAAACCACCAAAAGAATTGTCATAAAGCCAAATTGGATATAATTCCACACCAAACATAAAAAGGGGGTGGACAAAAGTTTGGACGTATGAAAAATCATGTGTGCTTCTTATTTTGGTAATTAACAAACCTTTAACTTACCTGTGGCACCCTAACAGGTGTTGGCAATAACAAAATTTCACACTTGCAGCCAGTTGACATGGATTTAAAGTTGACTCAACCTTGTCCTGTGTCCTTGTGTGGACCACATTGAGCATTGAGACAAGAAAGAAGACCAAAGAACTGTCTGAGGACTCCAGAATCCAAATTGTGAGGAAGCATGAGCAATCTCAAGGCTACAAGTCCATCTCCAAAGACCTGAATGTTCCTGTGTCTACCGTACGCAGTGTCATCAAGAAGTTTGAAGCCCATGGCACTGTGGCTAACCTCCCTAGATGTAAAGCCCATGGCACTGTGGCTAACCTCCCTAGATGTGGATGGAAAAGAAAAATTGACGATCGATTTAAACGCAAGATTGTGCGGATGGTGGATAAAGAACCTCGACTAACATCCAAACGGAGCCGTCCTTTATCAGGGCGATTACTCCACTGATGGATGATATTTAGTATGCTGTATCATTTAGGTGTGTTGTGGTAGTATATAGGGGTTTAGGAAGTAAAATTTTAGATGATTAAGTAAAAGTTATGTTTAACAGTGATTAATTGTGCAGTGATATAGGACAAAATCCTCTGTTGATATAAAATTTGTAGTAATTTTAACATCCAAACAAGTTCAAGCTGCCCTGCAGTCCGAGGGTACAACAGTGTCAACCCGTACTATCCGTCGGGCGTCTGAATGAAAAGGGACTGTATGGTAGGATACTAAGGAAGACCCCACTTCTTATCCCGAGACATAAAAAAGCCAGGCTGGAGTTTGAACAAACTTACCTGAGAAAGCCTAAAACATTTTTGAAGAATGTTCTCTGGTCAGATGAGACAAAATTAGAGCTGTTTGGGAAAAGGCATCAAAATAGAGTTTACAGTAAAAAAAAGAGGCATTCAAAGAAAAGAACACTGTCCCTACAGTCAAACATGGCGGAGGTTCCCTGATGTTTTGGGGTTGCTTTGCTGCCTCTGGCACTGGATTGCTTGACCGTGTGCATGGCATTATGAAGTCTGAAGACTACCAACAAATTTTGTAGCATAATGTAGGGCCCAGTGTGAGAAAGCTGGGTCTCCCTCAGAGGACATGGGTCGTTCAGCAGGACAATGACAAAAAACATACTTCAAAAAGCACTATAAAATGGTTTGAGAGAAAGCACTGGAGACTTGTAAAGTGGCCAACAATGAGTCCAGACCTGAATCCCATAGAACACCTGTGGAGAGATCTCAAAATGGCAGTTTGGAGCAGGCACCCTTCAAATCTCCGGGACCTGGAGCAGTTTGCAAAGAAGAATGGTCTAAAATTCCAGCAGAGCATTGCAAGAAACTCATTGATGGTTACCGGAAGCAGTTGTTTGCAGTTAATTTGGCTAAAGGTTGTGCTAACAAGTATTAGGCTGAGGGTGCCAATACTTTTCTCCGGACTATTTTTGAAGTTTTGGGTGAAATGATCAATGATTTGATATTTGTTTCATTCTCTTTTGTGTTTTTTCATTGTAAGCAAAATAAATGAATATATTAATACCAAAGAATTTGTGATTGCCCAAACTTTTCCAGGAAGAAACTGAGTATTATGTGACAGAATTGCAGAGTTGCCATTACTTTTGGCCACCACTGTATAATATGAAATAAGGGGGCCTGCTTGCAGTGGGCCCCCTTAATTCACCGGGCCCCATACAGGAGTACACTCTGTACCCCCTGTACGGCGGCCCTGTATGGAGGACTCAGGGGTGAGAAGAGCAGGAGTCGCAGCAATGTTGCTTCTGCCTCCCCCTCTCCTCCCTTGAGTCTGAAGGGACATTCAAGCAAGGAGGACCTAAAGGCGGCCAGCTTGGGAGTGTGTGGCCCTTCCGGGGCCAGGAGAAAGCCGAGTGCTCACAGGGGAGAAGCTGACCTGGAGGAGGAAGGCTGGGGAGTGAGTAGGGCCCGGAAGTCTGTTTCCACTTATAGCTCCCAGGTCATGAGCCACCTTTGTGAGTAAGAAGACCAAGCACTAGGAGCAGGTAAAGTTTGTGTATAGCCCCTTCCCTGGGACTCCCAGGTCAGCCGAAGGGTCAACTCACTGTATGAGCCCCGCTTCTCAGCCTGTGTCCTGCGGTGGACTTGGTACAGGAGAGTGGAGAGAATAGGTATCCAACATGGTTGGGATCTCTGTCTCTGTAACAGGGATGGAGCAGGTGCGGTACTGGCTGCAAAGCCGGACAGTAATCTAACAATGGGCAGTGGCTTGGGGGCAATAAGAAGAAAGGCTCTGGTGTGGGGGTCTCCTGAAGGGGGAGGGGCAGCTGGTTTTTAAGGTGGGCTGTGAAAAGCTTGGTGATTTGATTTTAATGATGATTTGGTCCTTCGAGGCAGCAGAGGCGTGAAGGGGCCCCGGGGCAAAGGGAACATTTTTGGGTTCCCCCAAAAAAGGTTGGGTTTAAAACCTTGTTTTTTATTGGCCCCTATGGTTAGAAGAGCGGGGCAGGAAAAGATCAGGGGTGCCAAATTTCAGGGGGTAACTACCGGGGTAGCGGGGGTAGCGTTGCAGGGGGCCCCTGGGGTTTGGGGGGGGCCCCGGGGCGTGCTACTGGTCCAACCCCGGGTTAAAGCCCCCCTGGGCCCCCGGAGTGAACTTAACAGTTCATGCGGCGGGCGGGGGAGCTCCCGGGGGGCCCGCGCATATCTCTGAACCCGGGCCCCCCCGGCCCCGACGTTCAGGGGCAGGGCGGCTGGGGTTAGTAGCGGGGACGGAGCGCCGATCGTAAACTCTTTTAAATTTCCCCCTCCCGGCCCCTCTGGGGTTTACGTGGGGCGGCGGTGACGGTCACATCCCCGCCCCGCCCGCGTGAGCGAAAAGGGCTGCGGGGGGGAGAGACAGCGGGGGAGGGACGGGGGGGGCGCTCGGGGGTGCGGGGCCCGGGTAAAGTAATTTTTTTCTTATTTTTTTACCCCATATGTCCCTATAGCCCCCTAAGGGCTGCCTATACCCCCCTTTCCCTCCCTTTTAACCCCCCATATGCCTCCCTATACCCCCCATATCCCTTGCCTTTCCCCCCCATTTGGCCCTCCCTATGGGCCCCCCATTTTGCCTGCCTTTTTCCCCCCCAAATATGTCCCTATCCCCCCATATGCCTACCTTTACCCCCCATTTGCCTGCTTACCCCTATTCCCTGCCTTAAAACCCCCATTGCCTCCCTTAGCCCCCTTTATGCTCCCTTTTGGGCCCCCCAATGTGTATACCCCCTTATGCCTACCTTTTACCCCCCAAATATCCCTCCCATACCCCCCCATATGCTTCCCTAGACCCCCCATACCCTCCCTATACCCCCCCTTTCCCGGGCCTTTAACCCCCCCATTTTCCCCTCCCTATAGCCCCCTTATGCCTGCCTTTTGCCCCCTATGCCTGCCTTTTGCCCCCTAGGCCCTTTCCCTTGCCTTCACCCCCCCATATCCCTCCCTTTCCCTGCCTATACACCCCCCTATTTTCCCGGGCCTAAAACGCCCCTTATATCCCTTGCCGGGCCTTAATACACCCCCTGAAATTCCCTGCCTGTTATACGCCCCCCTTATGGCCTGCTGAAAGGCCCCATATGCCTCCCTTACACCCCTATTTGTCCCGTTTTACCCCCAACAAGTTGGGTTTACCCCCACAAGGTTGGGGTTTCCCTTTATATGGGCCCCTTTATTCCCCAAAACCTCCCTATTTGGCCCCTTTGCCCCCCAAACCCCTGTCTACCTGAAAGGTTTCCATAGCCCCCTAAACCGGTGCTATATGGGCACTCTTTGGGGCTACCAAAAAACCTTCCCTTTTTGGGGCCCCTTTACCCTATCTAACCCCTCCCTTTCCCTAAATGGCCCCCCTTACCCCGGGGGGGAGGTGCGGGAAAAAAAGGTCAGGATTCTAAGATATTTTTTGGTTTTAATTTCTGCGGGTCCAATTTGGTCGGGAGATGTCATCAAGATGGGGGACTGGCCGGATGCAAAAACAAAAGGGGAAGTAAGGGGGAAATGGTCAGGGGAAACGTAAATGGGAGTCACAGAGAAACCCTCACTGTAATCACTTTTTTGTTGCACAGGTGTGTACATGCTGTCTACCACTTTTAGGTCACTGTATGGGGGTTTTATTTTACGCCCTGCGGGAGGGGTTTTCACTGCTGGTCTACCATTTTTATGGTCACTGTATGGGGGTTAAATATACGTCTGCAGACCCTTGTTTTACACTGTTTTTTTCCACTTTTTGGTCACTTATTATTTATTTTATTATTTTTTAAAACAGTATTGGTCTTTGTTTTTTGTTCGAAATAGTTTTGGGTTATTATTCATTTCACTTTTGTGGGGGTAATTTGGGGTTTCGTGTTTGGGGGTTTTAAAATTCAGGTTTTTAGGAAAATTGGTTTTTGGAAAGTTGGTTTTGGTTTTTGTTTTTTTGTTTGGGTTTAGCAGTATGATGGTGATTTTTATGGTGAGGTATTTCCCCCTGTATTATCTACATTTCTTACAGCATGTCCTGGTAATGGTCGTGGTCGGGGAAAGCAGGGGGGGGGGGCCCACCCAAAAGTTTGCTAGGGGGCCCCGGGGCTTCTTTATTTTAGCCCCGGGCCCTTAAAATGGGAAAAATATTTACAGTTTAAAGGGGGGGGGCCCAAGGGAAAAGGCGGGGGTTGAGGAGGCCCTAAACCGGGTAAGGCGGCGGGCCCTTCCCCCAACATAAGGGGTCAGTGGCCTGTCCAGTGGGGGCCGCTCTAGCCCAAGGGCCCAGTGAAAATTTTTTTGGTGTTTGGTACCAGCCTTTATGTTACACCCGAACCCACCATTTAAGCCATAGGAGTGGGACAATGAATGTAGGGGAGAATGAGGGAGGAGGCGGGGGAGAAATAGGTTTTTGTTAATCATGTTTTGGGGGCTTTTGATGATGGTGTGAGAAAAGGAAGGGTGGGCACTACATTTCTTAGTGAGGGTGCTTGGGCTTTGGATGCTATGGAGGTGGGTGAGGGGGAGGGTCGTTGCCCCCCCCTCCAAAGCTCCCCCAACAGTTTCCTATGTAAATATTGCTAATGTCCACCCCTCCTTGCCCCGTGGCTTGGAAAGGGTTTTTGCAGTGGTGTCTTCTGGAGGCCCCTAAAGGGGGGGGGGGAAAACAGTTAATGAAAAGGGTAGGGAGGTTGATCTACCCCTTTTGGGGAATAGAAGGATAGCCTCACAGTCTTCCAAGAGAAAAAGAGGTGGGCAGCCCACATGGTTTTTCCCCCGAAAAGGCTGGGCAATGTGGCTGTTGGGGGTGGGGGGCAAATGTTTGCCCTTAAATGGAAAAGTGGCTGAGCTTTTTGGTTAAAGATGGTTTCCCAAGGCGATGGACTCATGCCGGGGTTACATAAATATGGGCCCACTAATTTTCAATTTTGTTTTTCCCTTTAAAAAAAAACGGGGAGGGTTTTGGGGAATCTGGTCGGGGTTGGACGTTTATTTAAATTTTGGGCCCTTTCTTTTTTAAATTGTTACCCACATTCCTTCTAAACCTTTCCTGGAAAGGGGGGCGCATCCAGATTTTCTAAAAAGGTCAGCCAAAGCTTTGTCACAGGTGTGGCAGCTGCACCGTGCATAGGGTATCTTGCTGGAGCCTGTGCACAGATTAAGTGTCACCGGTGTGGGGACTTAGGTCACCCATTCAGTCTATAAAACAATATTTGGTCTGCACATCCCGAAAAAAAAAAAATGAGCAGAGTCGACCTGGTGTGAAAGTAAATAAAAAACCCCAATTTCCAATATCAGTGGGAACACTACTAGCACAAAAAACTTTCAAAAAGAACATAGAAATTTTTTTGGAAAAAGCATTTATTTCGCTACTTAGAAAAATTTAAAATTTTTTTTGGGGGTTTTTAGTTCAAAATTTTTTTGATAAAAAATTTTTAAAATGCCCTGGGGGAAAGCCATAATCCCGATTTCTGTGGGGGAGGTGGAAGAGGGGGAAGGGGGGGAATTTTGGGGGGGGGGGGGGGGAAGAAAGGAGGAAAGATAGGCAGAAGACACCTGATCTTACGCCTGAGGCTGATGCTACCACTGAGGCGCTGAGAGACAGTCAACTTGATAAGGAAATTTGGAGGATCCAGGAAGAGGAAGGTGCCATCTCCTTAGCACCCCCCCCCGGGGTGGGAAGAAATGGGGGGGAATTGGGAGAGGCAAAAAAAAAAGGGCAGGATAAAAAAAACCCTTTGAATAGAAGGGAGAGGTTGGGATTTCTCCCCCTATCAAGTACCAAAGGAAGGTACAGCCAACCCCTCTTATAGGGCTTAAACCCGTTCCCTGCCCCTTTGGGGATATGCCCCTCTTTAGTGGAGGAGGCCAGGGGTAAGGTTTCCCCCGGGAAACTATGGTAAAATTTTGGGGCTACAGGGGGAAACTGGTCCCCCCCTTTGGGTTAAAAAATTTTTTATTTGGGGGATGGGAAAATATGGCCCGGAGCCCCGGGTTTGGGGATCTTTTGGACATGTTTGGGGCTCCTTTAAAAAAAGGGAAAAAGCCATATCTAATTGGGGAGAATGGCACGGGAGTGGGAAAAAAAAAAGCCCTCTATTCAATAACCCCGGGGGTGCGTTATCCCCTCCCTTGACATCTTTTTAAAGTTTCCGTTTTAAATTGGAAAACAGCTCGGAATTTTTGGGCTTTGATTTTTCAGTGAGTTGGGGTTTACAGGGGAACATGTGTTGGGGCAGCCCCATCATCTTTGGTCCCTTTTTTTTCAGTCTTTTCCTGGGGGTTAAAAAATCCCTATTTTAGTATGTGCTCTGGATAACCTATGTGATTTTATACTGATTGTTACACATTGGGTTTCATAGTGTTTTTATATATATGTGACCCAAAATGATGTTTCGTGCTTTGTGCAAAGTTCCCTCTTGAAGGAAATTTATATATTCTATGTGAACATGATTATTTTAGGTAATTTTTTTCAATAAAAATTCTTTTTTTTTTCTTCTTAGTTTGTATTGGTTTTTGTTTGTTTGTCTTTGGATCAGGCAAAAGCATTTGAAACGTTGGGAACCCGAGGGTTTTTTTGGTCTGTCCTCCCGAGTTAGACCTGGTTTAAAACCTTGGACACGGGGGGGGAAAAAGTTTTTCTTTGGGGAAAAAGTTGGGATTTCCGCCTTTTTAAAGGGAGTGTCTGGGATACGCCAGGGTTGTGCTCTGAGCCCGCTACTATATGTGTTTGCGAGAAACCCTTTCCCTTTAAAAGATTCACTATTGGGCCCGGGGGCGGGGTCAGGGGTGGGGTGGGTTTTGGGTTGGAGGCTACTCTGAAGATGGTGTGTATGCTGATGAGGTAACCGTCTTTGTGTATTCGAGAGGGCAAGCAGAGTGGGTGCTGTCAGAGACAGAATGCTAATCTGGTCTTTTGGGTCCCAAAATCAATGGGGCAGTATGAACGTCTCTGGCCCGGGAGGAGGAGATCCCGGTTTTTTAAACTCCAGGGGCATCCTTTCCCCGAGCCCCCGGAGTCTGCCCCCCAAATCCTCGCATTGTATTTGGGGCCCGGGAAATTTCCCAATCAAACTGGGACAGAGGTTGGGGGTTGTGTAGAAGGTGGAAGTGGAAGCGCTGGCTTTGAACCCCGGGGGAAAGGGGGGGAAATTTTTCCCAAAATGTACCTTTTTTATTTGTGTTTCATCTGGGCCCGTATGTACTTTCTGCCGAACTTTTGGACTCGGTTTTTTACAGTTCTTTTTTCAGAAGTTATGGGGGGGAATAGGCTAATTAAGGGAGGTTGGTTTTTTAATGTTCCAAGGGACTAGGGGGGGGGCAAGTAAGGTTAAAACCCGGGGGGTAGGCTGATGGGTGGATGTAGAATTTTTTTTTTTGGTTTACTGTATGGGATATAGGTTTTTGGGCAATTTGAATTAGGCTTTAGTGGTTTTGGGGTGGTGGAAAGCCTCCCCTGTGTTTTAGCTTCGTGGGTCAATGTTTTTTGTATATATGGAAATATGTTTGGTTTTTGTAGTAAAATTTTTTATTTTTATTTTGTGTGGGTTAATTGGCAGGTTGTTAGTGTTAGGTTGGGTTGTAGATAAAAAGGGGGACGAATTTGTTGGGAAATCTGGGTTTATGGGACTTTGGTACAAAAAAAAGTATAAGCAAGAAAATCTTGGGTTGGTTTTGGGGGCGGGCTGGTACATGTACTGGGGGGGAAGGGAAAGAGGATCGCTAAAAGGGTCCAAAAAAAAAAAAAAATAAATATAAAAAATATATATTTAGAAGATTTGGGTTTTAGCTTTTGTTGTTGGATTGTGGGAGTTTTTTATCTTGTTTCAGCACATTTACGTTCTTTGGGTGTGGGTAGTGTTCAACTGGATGGGTGAAATTTGGTTTCTGGGTTTGGAGAGTTCCCTAATGTAATTTTGGGCTTGGGGTGTGTTAGTTTACTGTTTCTGATTGCATTATTTTTAAGTATTTGCTCCCGCCAAAAACCCTTGTCATTCGCAACTTTTGGTTTAACCAAACCCAAAGGGGAAGGGGAAAAAAACCCGGGGGAATTTTTTTTTTGCAAATTTTCCCTTTTTCCCTTCGTCAGGCTTCTTCACTAGTTTCAAGGTGAAAAACACTTTAATTTAAACAGTTTATTTCTTTACATTCTCTTTTATTATACTGTATGCAATATATTTATACAGTGTCCATGATTGTTAATAAACATGTAAAAAATGTTAGTGGTTTGGGGTTTGTGGAACAGATTAATGACATTTCAATTCATTTCTATGGGAAAATATAAGAGCAATTTGAGTTTAAAAACAAAGTCTCAAAAGGGAATTTAAACCCCGAATTCGGGTACCACTTTTATTTGGTTTTTTGTTTTCATGGTGATGTATTTTTTGTCTTTTTTTTTAAAAAATTTTAAAAAAAAGAATTTAAAGGGTTAAAAAAAGGTACGTACAGGATAAGTAAGTATGTTTCACAAAAAAAAGCTCACGAATAAATGAGTTTCAGTCTGGATTAAATACAAAATTTTAAAATCAAGATCAGGGACAGGTTTAAAAATGTAAAGGGTTTTTAAATCAGTGAATCCCCCAAAAAATAGTGGGGTGGCTCTGGGGTATAATACAGGATGTAACTCCGGTCGTAAAGATTTTTGTAATATATGAACAATGAATCCAAAGAGGGAAAATGAGTGCAGTGTAGGTGGCCCCCAAACAGTTGTGGGTGTGACTCTGAGGGGGGGGTGCTTTATGCCGCTGCAAATTAAATGTGTGTGTGAACCCCCCTGGGTTTGGTTTTTGCTCCCCCTCCCCGGGAGGGGGTAGGTTCTGGGGCATGAGTGAGCAAATAACCTCCGGCTCCCGGGCTCCGTAGGGGCCCGGGGGGAAAGGAGGGCCAGTGTTGAAAAAGCCAAAAGTTTTGGCCCGCATGGGGTTCAGGGGGAAGAAAATCTGGCAGGGGCCCCAGCATGTGGTTCTTTTAGCCCCCGAATTTAAGGGACCCTTTTTAAAAACCGCAAGTCTTCTTAGCAAGGGGACCCGTCTGCTGCCCGCTGGGGTTTAGTGGGCCCCTTTTTGGGGTGGAGGGTGAAGTGCTCACGGGGGGGGGAGGCCCGGGCTTAGAAGGGGGAAGGGTTGGGGCATGTGAGGGGCCCGGGGTCTGTGTCCAGTATGGTTTCCCCGGGGTTTTGTGCATCCCTTTAGTATAAGGGGCACCAGTAAGACCTTGAGAAGGGTCCGGAGGGGCTGTTTCAGGGGTGAGGGCCCGGGGGTGAAAGGGGGCCCCCAAAAAGGGGGGAAAAATGGGGGGTTGCCAAAGGCCCGGGTGAAGCGATCTTATCCAATTTTTGAATTGGAAAATGGCGAATTATGGGGGAGAGAAGCAGTTCCCTTTTTAAGGGAAAAAAACTTTTACATGAAAAGTTCCAGAAAATGGGCCCGAGTGGAGGGGGAGAAGGTGAATTGGGTGCCCCCCGCACAAGCGGTGGAGGGAAAACCCCGCAGTGGGGGGGTTTTGGAGGTCAGGGCTGACGTAGTTGCACCCGGGGAGCCTTTCCAGAGGGCTTTTACGTGAGCTCCCCGAAGCAGGGGGCCCAATTTTACCCTGTGCATGGGGCTCAGGGGATTTAGAGCGAGGGCCCGGGGAGCCCGGGGGGGCCCTAATGGCACAGGGTTTTAGCTCTGGGGGTCCCCCGTGGTTTCCAGGGGTTGTGTTTCCGAGATGAGATGGGCCTTTAGGGCAGGTTTAAAAAGGAAAAACTAAAAAGACAAAGACCGGAGGGTTTAAAATTCATGTATACCCCCTCCCTGGGACCCCCCGGGGGCCCCAGGCCAGCCCATGTATGAGCCCCGCTTTTCAGCCCAAACCCGTGTTCCCGCGTGCGGAGAGCGGGGAGAATGGGTATCCAATTTTGGGGGGGGCTCTGTCTTGTTTGCAGTAAAAAGAGGGGAGTGTGTGTACTGGTGTAAAGCCCCGGAAATAGGAAGTAATGGGGATTTGGCCCCTTTAGGGCAGTGAGGAAAAGGCTCTGGGGCTTTTAAAACTGCTCCCTAATGGGGGGAAAGGGGAAACCCCGGGCATAGGTGGGCTGCCCAAAAGCCCGGGGGGCTTGACTTTCCCGATGCGTGGTCCTTTGGGGGGACCAGAGGGGGGAATGGGCTGCCGGGGCTTGAAAGGGGGCACCCCCAAAAAAAAAACTTGGGCTTGGACTAAAAACCCCTGTTTTGCATTGGTTTCTGGGTGGTAGAAGAGCGGCGCTGGGAAAAAAGGGTTTTGCAGGTTGGGGTGGGACCCCGGCGGCCAAAAAAAAAAGGAGGGGAAAGGGGAAAGGGAAAAGGTGGGGGGAGCCTAAAAGGGGAAAAAGGCTTTGGCCCATCCATAAAGGGGTTTGGGGGCCTGTCTGGGGGGGTTTTCTCTTTGCCCCGGGGGCAGGTTTCTGGTGGGGTACCATCCATTATGTCTGCACCAAAAAACCCCCCGGGGGCCGGCCCCGTATAAGTGAGGGGATGAATGTGGGGGATAATTTTGGGGGGGAGGGGGGGGGAGGGAAAAAATTTTGGGTTGGGTATATCTGGGGTCTGGGAGGGTTTTGGGGTGAAATGGGTAAGAAATTTTTAGTGAAGGTGGTTTGGATGGGAAAGGTGGTGGGGATGTCGTGGGGTATGGAGGGAGGGGGGCCCGTTCCCATTGACCCCCCAAACTTTTGGCAGACCCTGTATGAAGTTATGCTTAAAAGTCATGGTGGGGGGAAATTGGATCCCTCCCTTGGGCTTCTGGGTTGGGGGTGGCCCCTTTGCAGTGGGGTCTTTTGGGGTGCTCCCAAAAAGAGGCAAGAGAACGATAATGTAGGGGTTTGGGAGGTTGATTTATCTTCTGGTTTGAGAGGCATGGCATTCGCCTTCTGAGAGCAAAAAGGGGGGGCAGCCAGTGGGCTTCCGGGGGGGGGCAGGGTGGGGTTTCCCTAGGAATGTTGTCCCTTGAGGGGGTTGGCAATGATACATTTCCCCCCCGGGGAAAAGTGGGTTTAGGCCCGCTAAAGGTTTTGGGTTCAAGGCAACGGGAAACTATGCCCTTTATATATCCCCATGGGACCCCTGGTTCAACGTCGGCTTTGTTCGGCTTGGCTCCCCTTTGGGCTAAATATGGGGTGGGCCCAAAAAACGGCCGGCTGGGAAGATTCGATCCCGGCTTTTTTCGTCAAAGCACTATGCTCATTTTTAAAAAAAAATTTTTTTTTATGTGCAAAACCTTTTATTGTTTCTAGTCTGTTTTAGGGGAGGAGTGGTGGCTCCATTTTGTTTTTTTTTAAATCCCCACCTTCCAGGTTTTTTAAAACAGTGCAGTGGGGGTTTTTCAAAAGGTTTGGGGGCCCTTTACTCTTTAAAATTTTGGAAGTTGAATTTGAGTCCAGGAGAGGGGGAAACAATGTGTAACCAAAAAGTGTAGGAAACCCCCTGCCTTTGAGGTCCCCTTGAAGTTTCGGGGATGGTTAAGCAGTTTTGATAAAAAAAGTGAAAAATTTTAAAAACCTCAAAAAATTTTTATATTTCCCAGTTGCAGGAAAAGCTTTTTTTAAAGTTCCTATGTCCCGATTGTTTCTTGTTTTAGTGTTTTCAATGTTTTTTGGGAAAATTTTTATGTTTTTAAGCCGCCCCAGTGGCACCTTTGCTCCTTTTTTCAAAAATGTTTTTTGATGTGCAAAACCAATATTTTTTCTAGTCTGTATAGGGAGGGTGCCTCCCCTTTTGTTTTTTTGCACTCCACCTACCTTCACAGGTTTTTAAATCAGTGCAGTGTGTTCAGAAGTTGGTGCCTTCACTCCCATTGTCAAAACAATGTCAAGAGTGTGACCGTTCTAACCCATAATGAGTCACTCTCTTGTATTGACATCATTATGTGGCTTGGCCGATACAGGGAGGTGCTGAGAGTCCCTCAAAAGAAAAGGGATGAGTTTGGCATCTGGTCAGGGGCTTGGACATTTATGGTCAAGCTTAGGGTTTTGGGGAACACTGTTACCATCTGCAACCTTCCTCGGAAGGGATCGCATTCAGATTTTATACCAAGGTCAGCCGAAGCTGTGTCACAGATGTGGCAGCCCCACACACTTCAGTGCCAGCTGCACTGTGCAGATGTGCACACTGTGTGGGGGGCATAGCTCTTCTTGCTGCTTCCTGTGCACAGATTCAGTGTCACCTGTGTGGTGAATTGGGCCACCCATTCAGTTGATATCCTCACTCCTTTGCCAATACAGTCAATAACCCGGCAGGAGAAAGCAAGGAGGCTGATTCTGCCAAAGGGGAGACTGGCAGAGGTTAAGGAATGGTGGTACCAGTGAGGAAAGGTAAGCAGAAGACGCCTGCCCAACTAAGACGTCAGGAAAAGCGCCAAAGGGAGCGGTAGATGGGCGAATCTCGGGGACCTCAGGAAACTGGGGAATCTGGGGTGACCTCTGATCCTGACCCTGAGGCTGATGCTGCCACTGAGGCCCCGAGGGATAGTGAACTGAATAAGGAAATCAGGAGGCTCCAAAAACAGGAAGGAGCCATCTCCTCAGCCCCCCCCCCACCCCATAGTCATAGCATGGATGGGGAAGGAGGGAGATGGCAAGAGAGAAAGCAGGGTAAAAAGAAGGGGGATATAAGATCTTCTCCCTTCCACCAGATGTGAAAGGAAGGTACAACCAACCCTCCTCTGATTGGTCTCTCAAATCGTTTCTATGCCCTTGGTGACATCGCCCCCTCATCGGAGGAGGGGGGCGGAGGGTAGGGTTTAGGAACCTGCAGTGACATCAGGGCCTGCAGGGGGCGCCAAGTCCCTCCCCCTGGGGAAAACATGTCCTCAGGGGGAGGGACTGGCCCAGAACCAAAGGACAAGGATGGAGGGGATATGGACACATCTGTATCCTTAAAAAGGGACAAACCGTCGTCTGATGTGGAGAATGGCATGGGCAGGGGGAAAAAGAAAGCTGTCTAATTCAATCACCAAGGATGGAGACACCCACTCCGTTGACGCTGGCATCCATTAATGTTGCCAGCATTAAGTCAGGTACAGCTCGATTTGCGGTGTTTTGATTTTTTCTGCCGACTAGGAGCGGACATCTTTTTTTTCAGAAGACCAGGCTGCCAGATTCATGGCAGTGGTCAAAGCTAAAAGGGAGTGGCGATGCGGAGCCTCCTACTGGTCTCTTGCAGCAGAGCTGTATATCGGATTGGCGGTCCTTTTTACCGCAGCGGTACAATGCTGACAGGTTATTTAATTAGAAATGGGGAGGTGCCCAATTTTAGATGTCCTTATGAAGGGACGAGAACTTTGTCTAATTAACATCTATGGTCCCCAGTCCAAGTGGGACCAGAAGTGTCTCTTTATGAGGATCAAGCTCTATCTTTTTAAAAGTCGGCAGGTGATCTTTGGAGGGGACTTTAATACTGTCCCGAGGCCCCAGAACAGGGAAGGTTCTAGAGACAAGCTGACTTATGATAGCGTCGTGTTAAATAGCATAGCTAGTGAGGCTCGCCTGGTGGATGTCCACATCCAGCACACCCCAGGCCATGTGGGGTTCACCTATTATAGGGGTAGTTGTAGGTCTAGGATAGACAGGTTTTATTTAAAGGAGGAAACTGTTTCTTCAGCAGTCTCTGCTGTTGAGGTGGAGTTCTCTGACCACTGCTTAATTTTGTTTTCTCTGAATGTTACAGAGACCCCCTGCATGGGAAGAGGCTACTGGAGGCTCAATTTGTCTCTCTTGGAAGAAGCGGAGATCAGACAGTCCTTTGAGGATTTTTTCAGAGCCAGGTACCATTGATGGGTCTGTGCAGTAGTAAGGCTGAGTGGTGGAAGATGTTCAAACAAAGGGTGTCCAGGTTCTTCGGCCAGCTCTAGAGACCCAGGAGCCTGAGCAGGTACCGCCTGTACCAGGGTCTGAAGAAGAAACTCAAACGTCTTGTCTTGACTGGGGGTAGCCACGAGGAGATCTCCAGAATGAAGTCTTTGCTCATGAAGTGTCAGTATGATAGACACGCGTTTTTGGTTTTTGAGAGGGATTATGGGAAGTACCGCTCACCTGACTCTTACAGAAACTGCAAGATGTCAGTGAAAAGTAAGATTGTGTCAGGACTGATTGATAGTACAGGGTCCCTGAGAAGGTCTAGATCAGGGATCTTGGAGGTCGTCAGATCCTCCTACTCACGTCTCATGCCAAGGAGGGATCTTGATCGGGATAGGATATCAGCTTTCCTGGCTGAAACTGTTCCTGAGCCAGGAGTAGATCCCTCTCTTCATGTTTTGACAGAAGAGATCAGAGAAAAGGAAATGAGCCTGGCGTTTCCAAAAAATCACCAGGACCAGATGGCTCAACATCTGAGTTTTATAAGACCTTTAAGGACACCTTGGTTCCCCTCTTGACTGAGGTAATAAATGAGTGTCTCTCCTCAGCCATTCTGCCAAAGTCAATGAGGAGATCAGCTTTGATCATTCTGTCAAAGGGTAAAGATCCATCCCACATTGAGAACTGGCATCCCATAGCGCTGCTCAATGTGGGGATAGAGATTCTGGCTAAGGTACTGTTTAACCAATTGGTGAAGTTTGCACCCCGGCTCCTTTCAGGGGCCCAGCACTGCTCTGTTCCAGGTCGCAGTATGTTTAGTGTTGTGCTTAGTGTCTGGGAGGTTGTGGAGAAGGGCAGGGCGGGTCACTGGAAGGGGTACCTACTGTCCTTGGATCAGACAAAAGCGTTTGATCGTGTTAACCACGAGTACCTCTGGTCTGTCCTCCTAAGATATGGCCTGCCGGTGGTGGGGGGGAGGGTTTTGATTGGCTTAAGACCTTGTATGCAGGGGGAGAGAGTTTCCCGCTTGTTAATGGTTGGATTGGCCGCACTTTTGAGGTGGGGTCTGGAGTTCACCAGGGTTGTCCTCTGAGCCCGCTATTGTATGTGTTTGTGTTCGATCCTTTCCTCAGGAGGATCGATTGTGGACTGGTGGCAGGGGTTGAGATGGACCGAGCGGCTCCGGAGGCAACTGTGAGGATGGTGGCTTATGCTGATGATGTAACCATCTTCGTGTCCTCGCGAGGGGAGGCAGAGTGGGTGCTGTCAGAGGTAGAAGGCTACTCAGAGTCATCTGGGTCCAAGATCAACTGGATCAAGTGCGAGAGTCTCTGGCTGGGAGGAGGAGATTCTAGTTTTGATCTCCCGGACACCCTTCCAGAGCCCCAGGAGTCCGCAAAAGTCCTTTGCACTGAATTTGGCCAGGGGTATTATCCCAATCAGATCTGGGACAGCAGGCTTAAGATTGCCGCTCAGAAGGTGGAGCAGTGAAAGGGTTGGTCTTTGACCCTCTGGGAAAGGGTTAACATTATCAAAACATACCTGATCCCTTTGCTGTTGTATCTGGGCAGTGTATGCATTTTGCCAGAATCTTTCTGGACTCGGGTCTACAGTCTGTTCTTCCAGATGTTATGGAGGAATAGGCTGAACATAGTCAAGAGGGAGGTTACTTACCATACAAGGAGACTAGGATGGTTGGGTATGGTCAACCCGGTGGTGTTCCTTGTGAACACCTTTATTAAGATCAATCTACCAGACCTCTGGAAAGAGAGAGCTCCTCTGTGGGTATTCTCCTGTTGGGGATGGTTTCGGCCCTTCTTCCAGAAATGGGAGACAGGAGGGCAAGTGAAGGATTTGCGCACACCACATGGAGATCTCCCACCTTATGCTGTCCTGGTTGTGAAGGTTCTACGTCACTGGGGTCTGGGGATGTGGGAAATCAGGACTCCGTTGAGAAAATTCCTTGACAAAAGGGTTCTGTTGACCCATTTCCAGAAACCTCTGGCCCTCAGGGACTGCCCAAGTCGAGATCTGGAGGTTGGGTTGCGACTTTTGAATTCCATCAGGATCCCCTCAAAGTTTTTGGACGTGGCTTGTGGCTGCTTCCATGGGAAACTGTGTGTGAGGGACAATCTGAAGTGTAGGAGCTCTGAGGACCAGAAGTGTCCTCACGAGGAGTGTGGTGGCCTGCTGGAGAGCATGAACCACTTCCTGCTTCATTGTCCCTTTAACACAGAGGTTTACACCAGGGTGGGGAGCTCCATTGGCTGGCCTATGCGGAATGGGCCTATGGAGCATTCAGACACCTGGGAGGTCAGGACCGGAGCATGTTATTTCTAGTCAGCTTAGTGGCCAGGTACTACACGATGCTTAGTATCGACGCAGCGAAAAATACTCCCCGTGGATGAGGTGGTTAGGAACATTCTCGGTGACCTGGTGAAGGTGCGCTCTCTGGAGTACAAGAGGTCAAGGGCAAGTAGAGCCTCTTTCCATTGGAGGGGCTTTGCCTTTGGAGTATCCTAGACTGTGGTCTCCCTTCCTGGTGGTGGGCTGATTCTGCATGGTAGAATTTTTGTTTTGTTTTAGTAACTGTGTGAGGATATAGGGCTTGCAGGCGTCGAACTTGGGCTTTCATGGATGTGTGGCTGAAATACCTGATGTTCATTGATGTTGTATATATTCTTGTAGTTTGTACATATTGTATATTTTGTATATTATATATGTGTTGGGGATTGGGCTTTAGAGTTAGGTTGGGTGGTGGGAAAAGGGGGGAGGGTTTTGTGGGACATTGGGGTTTATGGGACTTTGGGGACATTTGAGGAAAAAAAAACAAAAATCCTGGAATGATTCATGGACAACCGTTAAAATGTACTGAGGGCATGGGTTGCGGGGTCAGTTCAGGGCCAAAAAAAAAAAAAAAAAAAAGTTGGTGGTGTGCTGGTATTGCATTTCATTTTTTTTATAACTTATCTGTTTGTTGTGTGGGGAAAAAAAGGTGTGCAACCGGGCCAGGGCATCTTGGGTTGTAAGGGCTTGTTCACACGGAGTTTTCACTCTGTGTTACAAGCGCTTTAGGTATCCGTCTTGGGGTCCGCTCTGTTGGTCCCCAAGACAGATCTAACAATTAGCAGTGAGATTATCACTGCTCGCTGTGCCGAACACGGAGCGGTGTTCACATGAGGGAACGCTGCTGCATGTTTCAATAGCGCAGCTCAGCTCCGTCTTGAAAAGAATTGATGTGCAATGTCTCGCTGCTAATTGTTAGATCTGTCTTGGGGAATGACAGAGCGGACCCCAAGACGGATACCTAAAGCGCTTGTAACACGGAGTGTAAACTCTGTGTGAACAAGCCCTAATTATGCGTAGTATTTGTAAATATTCTATATAGTTGTTTGTGGGGGAGAGTGTCGGTCTGGACCGGTGTTAGTTAAGCCATGATGAGGTGCATCGTTCTGTGTATTGGTTTTTGTGCTTTTTGTTGAAATGTTGTACTTATTGATTTATTGTTATGTTTTTAAAATTTTAATAAAAGAATTACAGGATGTAACTGAGGATCAGACAGGATAAATAATGTTTTGTATGTACACAATGACTGCACCAGCAGAATGGTGAGTGCAGCTCTGGGGTATAATACAAGATGTAACTTTCATTGAATACAAAATAATTTAAGCAATACAGTGAGTATATATGGTGCTAATATAGATACAAAGGTTACTTTATTATCCCACAAGTGACTGCAGGACATTTTGTTGTGGATCTGATAAGTAATCACTTGAATTGAATTAGGCCTCCTGTTGTTTGACAACAGAAAATGCGCAGTACCCGTTTCCTGTTTTTTACAATTATTTCCATCTTAGTTTCTGTATTTTATTAGTTTATGTATTGAATTTTGCAATAAGTTGTCTGTTTTTGCTTTTTTTTCGTCCCCTGCTTTTATTAAAGGATTAACAATTTTGTTGTTTTTTTTTTTTTACTGTTTTTGTAATGTTGCAGAAGCACAGATATTAAAATACAAACTAGCAGATGTGAACTATGCAAATACTTAACATGTGTTTTTATATTCAACTCATTGCCTTCAGTCAGCTAAAAGATGGAAGAAGACAAGCGAGCAGCACACCATGCTAGTTTGTCCTGTAAAACTAACACTGGGCGCCATTGCTGTCCATCATGTAACAAATCAGACACTGCTGTTATTTTCAGATTTCTGTTCATATGATGGAGCAGAAAACCAGAAATGACTGTTGAGTTGTGACCCTAGAATAGTTCCCAGTCTGCTCATTGTCAGCTAATAGGCTTGTACGTGTATGTTATTCTCTTTTGAGAACAGTAGAGGGCGCTATAGATTAAGATCTACAGCATCACCTCTTACTGGTATATGACGCAGATCCCTGTATCTAGTTATCCACCCCCAGATGTGAATCATTGCAGCCTCCTGACCCTACCTGCCCGGGATCAACAGCCCACGGCCCATGTCCCTGAGCGGCCAAGCGATATGGGCTATGAGCCAGCACGACATGCCTACCAACGTCACTTGAAAAGTGCAGCCTCTGACTTTTCTCTCCCCGACTGCTATAACAGCAGACTAAGACGTAAAAGACAATTATTTTCTATTCAATTAATTTTTTTATCTTGGGATATAACATAAAACATTCCACTGATGACGCTGTATAGGGGACAGAATGGGCGTAACAATCTCAATGGTTGACCACTTTAATACATTTATATTTAAGTGCGGCCAGGGTGGTGAACAAAATAATAGTGATACTTAAAGGGGTTTTGCCACCATAGACAATGATGGCCCCCAATCCCTTCGTGCAGGCTGGAGAGTCGGTCGCACTTGCGCATGACTCTCCATTCTGCTCTATGGGAGTTCCGAGCAGAGCCGAATTCACCACTCGGCTGTACTTGGAAATCCCATAGAATAGAATGGGGAGTGACTGCACAAGCGTGGCCAGCTCTCCATCCGGCGTTGCGAGTGGCGGACATGTTCCCCACTCGTGGCAAAACCCCTTGAACTCCTTATACCCCTCTTCTGAAGCTCCCCAGAATATGCTCCTCTTCACTTCTGGGTTCTTGTACTCACACAAAGGTGTGGCTTGCACTTCATTCACTCGCAATGAAACCTCTTCTATGTGCCTTAATGAGAATCTGGAAGTGAATAGAGGATCCCAGGGAGCTATGGCACTGCAAAGATGGGGAACTGGGAGGCAAGTACCTTGTTTCCCCACCATAGCGCCATTTAACTATAAGTGTATTTTCACATGGCTTAATTGCGGAGCCCGGGGGGGTGGGGGGGGGCGACACCCTGCCAGCCCCATGGACCTGCATTACTCCCCACGCATACAATACGATCGTATTGTATGCGCGGGGAGAGGAGGCGTAATCCATAGTTCTCTCTGAGAACTGTGGATTACTGTCATGACTGGGGCGCATTTTGTTCGTATTAGAGCGCAGTACGCTCTCAATACGTGGCGAAATGCGCCCCAAAATAAGCTGTATGAGCTTACTCTAATTTTATTAAAGTGGACAATGCCCTTTTATTGGCTTCTTATGAAACTGTCCTTTTAAACTGACAGATTAGATTATGAGCGCCTCTGATTTTGATCTATGTACAGTGCTGTTGACTGTAATGGGGGCTGTATGAGTTATGTCAAATAAAAGCAGCAACCAGTATTGTCACCCACCCAGCTTTCTCAGTGTCCTGAATGGCAAAGTGACTTCCCTATTCAGCATAATGGTAGGGAGCATACAAAACTAGGTCTAGTTGACATTGAAGAGTCTGTAAAAGTAAGTGAGCTGTAATTGTGGCCATACTAGACATTAAGGGCGACATGTATGAATCCGAACTTTTTTTTACTTGGCGCCGACACTCCAGTTCTAAATAGATATAGAAGAGTGTACAATACGACAGTATGAAGATTTTTGGCGCATTACATAGAGCTTAATGCGCCAAACTTTGTATGGGCATAGAGTGTAATGCGCTAAGCTTGGCGCACTAAGCTATATGTAATGCGCCAAAAATCTGTCGTATTCTACACTCTCAGAATCTCATAATCCGAGCATTGAAACATTAAGAGGGCGACATGTATGAATTCAAATGCATACTTTTTTTTTACTTGGCGCCGACACCACAGTTCTAAATAGATATAGAAGAGTGTGAATCGACGATTGGCGATACACTCTTGCCCATACAAAGTTTTGGCGCATAAGCTCTAGCCCATACAAATTTTGGCGCATTACCCTCTATGCCCATACAACGTTTGGCGCATTAAGCTCTATGAAATGCCCCAAAAATCTGTGTGTCGGCCCCAAGTAAAAAAAAGTACCCATTCGAATTCATACATGTCGCCCTAACCATCTTTCACAGGTTAGGACATAGTGTTACGCCCCTGCTGTCTATTAAGGTATCAGCCCCATTCTACAGAAAGTAACACATCATGCTTGGCCTATTAGTCACTGGCAAAGTTTACTGAAGTTCAGTTGATAAGGTATTTACAACAGGATAAATGCCTCATTTACTGCCTGCCAAGGGTGTATGCATCCTGGAGCCACAATAGGGCCATGTAGGTGGGGGCCCAAACTTAGCTTGACTCCAAAAGTTTAAAGACACATGCCATACTTGCAAGTTCCCCTCCTCTGCTACATGGTAGGAGGCAAGTCAGCACTTAGCTTTTTACAGGCTCAAGACAGCTTATAAACATGTCCCTTATTTCCTATTTTATTCAAGGTATATTTATCTTCAGCGTGGTTCTAGGATTCTATTTGTGAGAATGAACAAAGTTAGAGGACCAGTGATATCTCCAGATATGTCTGTTTTAGTAAATGCTTGTGTTCCCTGTGCAGTAGTTCTGGGCATTTTCTTTTATACATCTGACTGTCAGCACTAAGTGGACAATGTCAGACAGTGCATGATCAAACCCCCAACTGACAATAGATTTCTAGGAGGAGTAACAGAGGAATAGCACAACCCAGAGTTATAAGGGTATGTTCAGGCTGCATATTCATGGGGCGTACTCAGGGCCATCTTTCCCATTGGGCACACTAGCCAATTGCCCGGGGGGCCCCACAAGTATAGGGGCCCCAGGTGGTGTATCTATGTCACAGGAATACAAGAAGCATACCATGGATCCCTTGGTTGACTTTGCTTATTTAACTGTTTGTGGGTTTTTAGGATGTGCAAACAGTTAAAAACTATGGTGGAGAATGGCTCCCTGCACAGCCAAGCAGTATGATAATTTATGTCTATTTTTTTCTGAAACGTACGTATGGCTGAACGATGTTCATTAATTCTGATTTTAACATTGCGGGTGGTCTGCCCCACAACATTAGAGGTATGCATACTTGCAATAGCAAAAATGTCATTTATTTTTTGAAGTGCCCTTGTGGCTTGGGATATGTGGGGCAGACCCCGCCCCCGCCCCCGTCCACACGGCGTAATTGCGGGGCATATTTACGTCCCGCAATTAAGCCGTGTGAACATAGCCTTAAAATCAGAATTAATGAACATCGTTCAGCCATACGTACCTTTCAGAAAAAAATAGACAAAAGTGATGACAATGACAAGAAAAAATTTGGAGAGAGCTCGGTTGCCTGTCATTTTCATGAGAGACGCCACGGAGTGTCAGAACTCCGATGGTGTATTTTAGAACAGGTCTATCCCTTAGAACGTACATCAATAGAAATAACACTCTTGTGCAGAGAAGCAATGTGGATTTTTAAGTTAGATACACTCAACCCCAAGGGACTAAATGAGAACCTTAATATGAATATTTTTCTATAAAAGTGATAAACGTATGTTCTGAAATCGTATGTTTTTAAATGTTTTTAATGTTGTCAGACAGTTACTAATTAATAATGACAATTAATCTCCTATATAAGTATAGTCTGTAATCACCTACCTGTGCTTGAGAAAGGAGGAGTTTGTCTTCCGAAACGTCGCTTCCGCTGGAGGGTGACGCCCCCTGTCCATACTGCTCTCACTAGCTACATGCGGCTGCATGAGATTGAGCTGGATCGAGTCTTTCACTGCTCGTGGATACTGCTGTTGCAGATTATTGAAAAGGAATACAAGTATGTCTGATGGACTGTTTTTACTTGAATGAAGACTTTGAATAAACGTGAGTTTTTACTATTCACTTTGGTCGGATTGATATATGTTTGCTGAGGGCCCATTGCAATGCTATGCCCATGGGCCCATGATTCTGTTAAGACGACTCTGGGTGTACTGCAGCATGTAATTGAGGTGCAATGCGTCCGAAGTACGCCCCACAAATATGGTAAAATCATAGCACTCATTGAGTGCTCTGATAACCTGACGTATTCACTTCTTGTCACAAGTCACTTCTTTCAGGCCAGTACGTGCCGGGGTAAAACTAAAGTGATAAGAGGCCGGGCTGTAGCGCTGTTGAAAGTACGTTTTGTGGCATGCACAGGTATGCACCACAATACACCATGTGAACAGAGCATGAAGATGCTCCAGAATTGTTGTTTCACAGGGAACACAAGGATTCACTGAAACAGATATGTCAGGAATGGCTATGGGTTTCATTTAAAAGTTATTTATCTATTTTTGATCTCCATTAATCGCAGGGTGCTGTATAAACAGAGGGGTTAGAATATATAATTTGAGACAATGACAAATACAATATATGTGCTAAATAACAAACTGATGCAGGAGAGATGGCCCAGCCCGCGAGAGCTTACAATCTATAATGATACACAGAACATGGCCGCGTGGATAAAATGGGTATAAAAATTAATATGAACACGTATTCATCAACAATTTATCTATAAGTTTCCTATATGGAATAACCCTTTAAAGGGACTGTCCACCTCATTTTTTATTTACTATAGTAGGGCCCATTTAAAATAAAAAAACCTTAAACTCCATTCTCCACACTATCCACACCCGCTGCCAATCTTTTGTTTTTTTCTTAATTCTTATGGACAGGAAAATCACCTTTGCAGCTGCTGATTGGCTACAGCAGTCACGTGGAGCTGGAACGGAGGGGAGGGGAGAGGTGAGTATAAGTTTTTCTTCATTTTAAATTGGCCCTGCTATGGTAATAGAAAATAAAAAAATTAGGCAGACAACCCCCTTTAATTCATTTTTTATGGTCCCATACTTTGGAACCACAAAGCTTTGTGACATTGTGTTACTATCTTTCAAGATCTTTGCTTGCTGTCAGTGAATCTAAGTTTTTTTTATTTAAATCAAACAGTTGCAAAAACCTAGTCCTGCTCACAGAACTGAGGCATAGGTGAACACTCCAAGGGCTCTGCACCTTCACGTTACTTCACCACAGGTTGTTATATAATAAACCAGAGTTAAACAGGGTCAAGTGAAGCTGTCTGGTCCTGATACTCCCTGTGGCGCTGCTATTTATAAGCGACAGATAACACTCATCAGCCAACTACATTACAGTCTCCTAGCTCCTCTGCTCATTTACATAGTAACCATTTTACACTGTTATTTCCTGCTGTTATGTCTCACGTATAAAACAGAATATAAATTTCTTTAAAAATTTCAGGTGTTTTTTTTATTTATATCAGTTCTTGGTAAAGCTGAGTGACAACCAATATGGCAGCTCCTGCAACAGTTGTCATATCAGTCGTGCATGGTCAATCTGCATCCATACAATTGCCTCTGCCTTTCTCAGGATATTCCACAATTTCTAATTGTTCAAGGCCTAATCGTTGACTCTAAGATCGGATAAGTGACCCAAACCCCCATTCTTGGTTAGAATCCCTAGTAACTGCATAGTTATCACATACCCAAATTCTATGCCATGAATTTCTGCAATGAGTAAACTTTTGATAACTTAAAGCTCTGGGCATTAATGCAAAATCTATTAATAGGGCCCCCATCTACCCCGTGCAATTTATAATATTGGTGTCCTCTTATGTGTTGCGATCTGTTCACTTCCGAATGGTGGTTTGGAAAAACACTTGGGTGGAAACAGAACAGAAAAAATCCTCACAGATCCAAAAACGTCCTTGCATGCAATAGTACATCCCAATGGTAACCTAGTCATTACTCACCCAAACGATTCCAAGAACATAGCTTGAGGGCCGACTGCATTATAAAATGAAAGTGCATCTTTATTCTACATAGCATCATACAAAAAATAAGTGCAATGTTTCAGCCAAATTGTGTGGCTTTTCTCAAGCAGCATAAATACAAAGTACATAGTGCTGGCATATATGTGACCCAAGATACCACCCATTAACAACATCAGCGGATACAGGATCGATACAAATACATCAATCATTTTACACTTGTGTGACTAAATCTCTGTAGGACCAAGTCAATGACAGGCAGTTTTATTAACCAATACAATACCCAATAATAGCCTGCAGAGGTGATCAAGGCATGGTACATACTCACTTCGTCTCTATTGCAAGACTGCACAGGCATTGAACTTTGGCTGCACGATCCACTTCAAGGATGCTTCTATGTATGCGTTCGTTCCCTTACCCGGCTCGCAATCAATACACTTCACTGTACATGCCCAGGCTTCCAGACCACGCTAAGTATTTCCAAATAACATCTATCTATAACAATTTCTCTCTACTAAAATCTATGATGAATATCAATGGGCAGAGATCATCACTAAAAGATCTATTCAATCTATTCCAAAAAAAATCACATTATATTATCAAAAAGGACACTGTATATTCCCCAGACATATACCAGAGATGTGCTGCCAATGATCTAAAAAAAAAATAGACATATAACAATACCCCACTGGTTGTACCCATAAAGGGAAGGTTGCTCAATAATAATAATATTGTTAATATATATTGTGACAAGGCACAAGGCTTATTGATTGAGGACCAATATGTGTCACCGTGGTTCAGGGCCTCGGTGAAGTAAGCCAGATAAGATAGGTCAGTAACCTTAGGTTGCAGACATGTTGTGCAAATTAGCATAACTGCTTACAAGTAGTTGTATTCCGGGACGGCTTTTTACTGGAGCAGTCTTAGAGTTGGGAGGGATGACTGCTCCCACATATCCATCCCGGGTTTTCCCTGGCTTATATAGGCCAGGAAGTCAGGTGTGTACATAGAGGTGTAACTCCAAGCCTGGAGACGTAAAGGGAACTCTCCAGAGGGGCGTGTCCGAGACGTTACTGATCCCCAACTTGTCCCAGGGAGGAAGCCTCGCCCCATGATTTGTTGAAGGTGTCACGGCCTGGGGCATATAGCAGTGCACTGCCCCCTGTCCTCAGAGCCCAGGGACTGCAATGTAGGCCGCCACTGTTCTTGGTTCGCTTACTCTGCCTATAATGCCGTACATCACACCGGTGAGTGTCCCCAGTTCTGTCAGGTGACAGTCAATGGGATGATCTCTGACAGAGAAGCTGGACAAAACCTTCCTATATGTTGTGAGAGACTGTTATGGTGAGCACAACCTGCCTATGTTAACCCTTTGGAACCTGACACAAGGTTATCTTTCTGTTTGTTTGCACCCAAAAGAAGCGGCCTAAAGCCTCTCCAGAGGAGCGTTTTCGAGACCCGACTGATCCCCAACTTGTCCCAGGGAGGAAGCCTCGCCCCATGATTTGTTGGTGTCACGGCCTGGGGCATATAGCAACACACTGCTCCCTGTCCTCAAAGCCCATGGACTGCTACGTAGGCCACCACTATTCTTGGTTCGCCTACCATGCCTATTGCGTCGTACCTCACCCCGGCGAGTGTCCCCAGGTCTGTCAGGTGACGGTCAATGGGGTGGCAGTGTGTGGACTATTGGACTCAGGAAGTTTGGTGACCCTGTTAAGGGCCACACTCCCACATGTAGATGTCCCTGTGAAGATGGTGGGGTACAGTTTATCCATGGGGACACTAAAAACTACCCAGTTGCCAAGGTGACGGTGTCTATGAGGCAGGCTACCCTTTCCCATACTGTGAGAATCATCAAGAATTTGATGTACCCCATAATCTTAGGAAGAGACTTTCCATTGTTTTAGGATTTCAGGGGTAAGGCCATAACCGTAACACTAATAATCCTGAGAAGGATAATAAAGAAAAGGTGGTTGTGTATGATGAGGTTACACAGGAGTTTCCTTTGATGGTGTTAGCAGGGGATGAGGAATCATCCCATGAAGCTAATATCCCTGAACTAGAGGTGTCCTGAGAATTTTGGGACCGCTCAGCTTATGGATATTATGTTAGAGTGCCATGGAAAACGTCACAGTGATAAATGGTGTTCCCTAAGAACCAGGGGCAGTTCACAGGTTTCCTTACTTTTCCCTGAATAATGATTTGTTGTATCACATAAATAAAGTAAGGGATGGTGTGGTGGAACAACTGCTGGTACCGGGCCCTACAGGCGGATGGTGTTGGACCTAGCCCACTCCCATGTATTGGGAGGACACTTGGGAGTAGATAGGATCCAGGAGCGTATCTTGCAAAGATTTTATTGGCCAGGATGTCATTGAGAAATATTAGATTTTTGCCAGTCCTGTCTAGTTTGCAAATTAACCGCCCTGGTGTCTTATTACCGTAGCTCGTTAGTACTCTGCCCTCATAGAGACCCCATTTGAGCGCATAGCCATGGAACTAGTAGGCCCACTAGTAAATCTGCTAGAGGCCAACAATACATTTTGGTCGTCCTACACTATATTATGCACTACCCAGAAGCAGTACCATTAAGAAATGGCTCATTCAAATGTATTGGACAAGAGTTGGACCATATTTTTTCTATGACAGGACTGCCTAAAAAGATCTTGACCAGTCAGGGAACACCCTTTATGTCACGGGTTATGAAAGAACTATAATGTACAAGTACTCGCAGGCATCATTTTACAAAGGCAGCTATGTGAAACGTTCAGTGATACCAATCCGCACCTAACTCTATGTGGATTAGTACTAGCATTAAAAATTCATTATAAAAAGCAGTACCTGTAAGGCAGCAATGCTAAAAGATAGTGGTATAAAAGAACAGCCAGGATTAGACAGTTCTACCCAGGGAATCGGGTACTTGCACTGGCACCGACCGTGGAAAGCAAATTCCTGGCAAAGAGACCATTTGAAGCCCTCGAAAAGATAAATGAGGTTAATTACAAAATACACCAGCCAGGTAAAAGGAAGTCTATTCAGGTGTACCACGTAAACCTCATCGAGCCCTGGAGAGATAGAGACTCAGTGGTTACACCATGTTTACGTACCCAGTCAGGGGTGGGTTTCCAAGATGTCACCATTACACACATTCTTTCACCATCTCAGAAGCAGCAAGGCAGAGAGCTCTTAGAACAGAATAAGGATATGTCTTATCAACTACTTGGTTTGACTTCCATCATTGAGCATGAGATTGTCACTGAACCTCATGTTAGGGTAAACCCCTGAGGCTTGTAGACAAGTGGTTTTTCCAAGAGGTGCAACGTATGCTAAAATTAGGAGTCATTGAGGAGTGGGGAGTGGCGCTTCTGTAATGACTACAGGAAGCTCAATGAGGTCTCTAAGGTGGATGTCTACCCGATGCCAAGAGTAAACAAACTCATTTAAAGGCTAGGGCTGGCCCCTAACATTACTACACAAAAGGGTATTGGCAAATTCCCCTTTCAAAGGAGGCCAAGGAAAAGACTGTCTTTTCCACCTCTGAGGGATGCTAGCAAAATGAGGATGTCTTTTGGCCAGCAGGAAGCCCCTTCCACATTCCAAAGGGCAATGGGTCACATACTAATACCTCATAGGAAATATGTTGCTGCATACCTGAATGACATTGTTCTATTTAGTCATGACTGGGGAAGTCATCTAGGAAAACTGCAGGCCGTCATAGATGCCCTAAGGAGAGCTGGGTTTACCATCAACCCCAAAAAATGTCCGGTTGGGATGGAAGAGGCCAAATATTTGGGGTATATTGTGGGGAGGGGTTTAATTAAACCTTACGTGAACAAGGTTAAAGCCATACAAGGTTGGCCATGCCCACTAACAAAAAAAGTGAGGGAATTTCTTGGGTATTGTAAGCTACTACCGACAGCTTGTTCCTGACTTTAACTGAGTTCACAAAAGGGTCCCAGTCCGTCATGGTCAGGTGGTCTTCGGAGGCTGAAAAGGCCTTTAATAAACTAAAACTTGCATCAAGTAAAGAGCAAGTCCTTGTAGCTCCTGACTTCTATAAGGAATTTATAGTCCAGACTGATGCGTTCGATATAGGCCTTGGAGCGGTAGTGTCGCAGGACATAAATGAGGAAGAACACCCGGTCATGTATCTAAGTCGCAAGCTTTCCCCAGCTGAAAAAAATTGCTCCATTATGGAGAAAGAGTGCCTGGCCATTAGATGGACATTGGATGCATTTAGGTATTACGTACTGGGTAGACAGTTCAAGTTGATTTCTGACCATGTCCCATTAAAGTGGATGAGGTTAAAAAAAGGGAACAACACCAGAATAACACGCTGGTTTCTGGCATTACAAGATTTTACATTCAATGTAGAATATGGTAATGCAGATGTACTTTCGAGCGTGCACTGTCTGATGGGCAAAAGTGAGCACCCCCACGGCTTTGGGCGCGGGGGGGAAGTTTGTGACAAGGCACAAGGTCTGGTTATTCGAGGGCCGTTATGTGTCGCTATGGTTCAGGGCCTCTGTGAAGTAAGCCGTATAAGATAGGTTAGTAACCTTTGGTTGCGGACATGTTGTGCAAATTAGCATAACTGCTTACAAGCAGTTGTATTCTGAGCCGACTTTTTACTGGAGCAGTCTTAGAGTTGAGAGAGATGACTGCTCTCTGGTTTTCCCTGGCCTACATAAGCCAGGAAGTCAGGTGTGTTCAGAGAGGTGTGAATCCAAGCCTGAAGTTGTGATGGTAAGTCCTGCTGTGTTTTTCTCTGACTCTGAATAGCTGGACAAAAAAACCTTCCTATGCATTGTGAGAAACTGTTATGGTGAGCACAACCTGTTTATGTTAACCCTTTGGAACCTGACACAAGAGAAAGCTATTTGTATTACCTGTGTACTTGTTGTAATAAAAAACCTGTTTAATTTGAACTTTTGCTGTGTCTGTGATCCCTGTGACGGAGCTGACCCCCCACAATATATATACAATTTAATATTATTATAATCATTCAATTCACCTATACTGTCATTGGCCATCACTAGAAAGAAACCGCAGGTCGCCCCATGACGCTGATGTAAGGAAATGGGTATATCACATGCACTCATCACCCCAGCATCACAAATATATAGGGAATACGTGGAGATATATACAAAAAATCTATATGAATCAGCATAAAGATATATAAATAACAAAAACCAGGAGCAAAATTTCCTAATGGACAGCGCAGATCAACGTGGAATCAGTCCTCCATATATAGTGTTATGATGAAATAATTATCAATCTTATACATTATATCATGATATCTATACCCATTAAACTCGCATAATCGATACAATTTATTATAGGATAAAAAACCAGGGGCAGAACTAACTAATTTGAGGGGCTAGCTGCTTAATTGGGATCTACCTTACTATATTTTGTTCTGTCAGACTAGCGTTGGTTCTATTTCTTTAATAAAAAGTTCAGTGAGGGATGTTGTCTGGGAGTGTTTATTTAAATAAAGTATTTTTTGTGATGTTTTGGTGTATTTTTTTACAGTTTTTTCCAGTGTTGGTAATGCAGGTGTCTGGTATTTTTAGGGTGGGAAAGGCCAAATATCCATGGACCTTCCCATGCTGATAGTATAAGTCTGCAGCTGCTGGTTGTGAGACATGGGGGGAATCATTTATTTATTAAAACTCTATGATTAATAAATAAATTAAAATAAAAAAAACGTGGTTCCCCCTTTATTCATAATCAACCAAAGTAAAACCAGCAGCTGCAGCCTGATACTATCAGCATGGGAAGGTCCAAGCCCCAGCGATAGTAACAGAGAGGCATCTGTCAGACACCTCCATTGCTAAAACTTGAATAAAATGCTAAAAGAAACACACGGACACAACACAAAAAACATTGGGGCAAATGTATCAATTCTTTCTAACTCTACGACCATTTTAAGTTAGACTAGACAGTCTTATAATGCGCCACATTTATCATAGTGTTAATAAATCTGGTGCAGGTTAAAACTTTCTTGTCTAACCATACACCAATTTTAAGTTGGCTTACTTTATGCCACTAACTGCGCCCAAATTTTGGTGCATTTTGTTGATGCTAAGTCATGCCCCTTTCCAGTGAAACCACAGCCCTTTCACCAAGACCATGCCACTTTAGTTGAACGAGGCACAGAAATGTCTAGGAACTGTCTAAAACACATCATAAAAGGGGTGTAAAGCAGGTATGACATTTTTTACACAAATTATGCTTGATAAATGTGCCCACTATATTTAAATAATCACTTCTCTGACTACATCCCTCGTTGACCATTAAAGAAATCAATGGCCCAATGGTGGTATCTGTAGAAAAAATAGAAACCCTACAAAAACCATGACTGTTCTAAACTCCATCCACTGCAACCCCTGAAAGTCATGCCTAAGACTGATCTTTTAGGGGTGCAAGGGTCGTAGTTCAGGCTGCACATTATGATTCTAAGTAAAGGGTATTCTGGGTAAAGGTCATAGCCTCTCCAGGAAGATGGTCCACAACGCCCCTCCCAAATCCCTTGTAGACTGTGCCTCTAGGCTATGGCCTGTACTACCTCTCCTGCCCCTCCCCCTCGTACAATTATGTTATGCAGCCTAATGCCAAAACAAAATATACCCGCCACCTATCCCCCCCCTAACCTACCCCCCCAACTCCACCTATCACCCCATGGGGAATTTGTACAGAGGCAGAGGTGGGGAGCAGGTAGGAAGGTGCTAGAAAAGTGAGGGTTCTAAGATATTTGTGTGCAAATTTTGTCATTCTGGCGATCTGGACTGCATGGAGAACAAAAGGGAAAGATAAAAACTCATCAGAGAAGACATCATCTTTGAGTCACTGGAAGTAACTGCACTGTAATCAGTTATACATCAGGAGAGCGCCCAAGTACATTGATACTTACCACTGGTACTTGTATGGTGGTGATATTGGTCTTGTATCCTGTAGAAGCATTACTGGTAATGTTCATCTTGATATAGTTGGATTTGTTTGGTAGCAGTATGATGGCAATATGTATGGTGAGATATTTGCTCCTTGTTTTATTCACTTACTGTATGACTCTTATTAAGAAGTTCTGGTAAATGTTCGCGGTGGGAGAGGGGGGGGGCGCAAACATATTAAAAAAAATGGGGCTCCTCTTGCCTTCCTTTTTTGTTCATGTTACAGCTGAAGTGCACAAAACACTCTTCATTCCCTTCAGTGAAAGATACAAGAGCAGCCAAGTAAGTGTGCTGAGACTTTGCTGCCAGATTTGTGGCAGAAAAAAACATTGATTTATTAATACGGTCTAATCCTTAGACAATGTAGAGTTAGACTAGACACTTATATAGTGTTAATACATCTTGTGCAGATTTAGACGGTCAATTCTAACTTTACACCTTTTATTAGTTGGCTTACTTTATACCACTAATGTTGTGGCACACCCCCTTTGTCGGACAAGGTGCAAAAGTGTCTAGAAATTGTCTAAAACACATAATAAATCAATCTCATCCCTAAAGCTCTCCACTGTAGTGCACCCCTCTACATCCCTTTCCTCATCTCTGTCTACCACCCTCCCCGGGCTCTCCGCTCTACTGATGATCTTCAATTAAATGCCTCAATCATCCGAACCTCCTATGCTCGTCTTCAAGACGTCACACATGCTCCACCAGTTCTCTGGAACATGCTATGCCATATGCTACGGCTTACTCATAACACTCATAGTTTTAGGGGCGTCCTGAGAATACATCTTCTTATACAGGCCTACCAAAATTGTTAATTGCTAACCCCCTGCTTTCAGTCACACACATTACAGACACTGAGCACTTGGGCAATCACAATCACTTATTTGTATATAACTCTTCCGTTTAGTACACTTTTATGTGTACTACCCAGGGACGTTTTTATTGTGCAGGTGGAGCAGGCACACCTACCTATCTACTTTCAGAGAGGCTATATTTACCTACAGTGGGCTACATTTACCTACAGGGAGGCTATATTTACCTACAGGAGGCTCTATCTACTTATAGGGGGATATATTTACCTACAGGAGGGCTACAGTGGGGAAAATGAGTATTTGACCCCCTGGCGATTTTGCAAGTTTTCCCAACTACAAGGAATGGAGAGGTCTGTAATTTTTATTGTAGGTACATTTCAACTGTGAGAGACATTTTGGCCAACAACCTCCTTCCCTCAGTAAGAGCATTGAAGATGGGTCGTAGTTTGGTCTTCCAGCATGACAATAACCCGAAAGACATAGCCAGGGTAACTAAGGAGTGGCTCCGTAACTAATCCGTAAGAAGCATTTCAAGGTCCCGGATTGGCCTATCTAGTCTCCAGATCTGAACCCAATCGAAAATCTTTAGAGGGAGCTTAAACTCAATGTAGTCCAGCGACAGCCCCAAAACCTGAAAGATCTGGAGAACATCTGTATGGAGGAGAGGGCCAAAATCCCTATTGTCAGGGGCGTCGCCAGGCAGATTTATTTGGGGCACGAGCCCCGAATAAATCTGCCCGTGCCCCTAGTCTCGGTGGCTCCAGGCCACTGCCGTGGGCCTGGAGCACTCCTTGGTGTGGGCGGCACCCGCGGATCTCTGACTGCACGGCCGTTTCATAGCGGCTGCGCAGTCAGAGTCGGGGAGGAGGCAGGACGGATCGTTACCGTCCTGCCTCCTCCCCCCTGTATGTACGGCGCTTGGTAAGTGCCGTACATACACTTCAGAGTCGCAGGGGGAGTGACGCGCCGCTTTCATCACCCCCCTGCGACGCTGGGATCCTCTGAGCCGGCATGCTTGCCGGCCGAGAAGGTCCCGGGCCCGCGAGACGGCATAAGTAGCGTGATGACATCACGCTGCTTACACCGTTCACAAGCTGCAAGACCTGGAGGCGCGGACCGTGCCTCATTAGGTAAGTAGGTTTTTTAAATTTTATTAGCTAAAGGGGGCATATGTGGCTACAGGGGGCATAATGACTACAGGGGGGCATATTAATAGCTACAGGGGGGCATATTAATGGCTACAGGGGGCATGTGTGGCTACAGGGGGCATATTAATGGCTACAGGGGGGCATATTAATGGCTACAGAGGGGCATGTGTGGCTACAGGGGGGCATGTGTGGCTACAGAGGGGCATGTGTGGCTACAGGGGGGCATGTGTGGCTACAGAGGGGCATGTGTGGCTACAGGGGGGCATGTGTGGCTACAGGGGGGCATGTGTGGCTACAGGGGGGCATGTGTGGCTACAGGGGGCATGTGGCTTTCAGGGGGGCATATTATAGCTACAGGGGGCATGTGTGGCTACAGGGGCTATTATGACTACAGGGGGCATATTATGGCTACAGGTGGGCATGTGTGGCTACAGGGGGGGATGTTGTGGCTACAGGGGGGACATGTGTGGCTACAGAGGGGCATGTGTGGCTACAGGGGGGCATGTGTGCTACAGGGGGGGCATTTTTGGCTACAGGGGGCATGTGTGGCTACAGGGGGCATGTGTGGCTACAGAGGGGCATGTGTGGCTACAGGGGGCATGTGTGGCTACAGGGGGCATGTGTGGCTACAGGGGGGCATGTGTGGCTACAGAGGGGCATGTGTGGCTACAGAGGGGCATGTGGCTACAGAGGGGCATGTGGCTACAGGGGGGCATGTGTGGCTAAAGCGGGGGGCATGTGTGGCTACATAGGGGCATGTGGCTTAGGGGGCATATGTGGCTACAGGGGGGCATGTGTGGCTACAGGGGGCATATGTGGCTACAGAAGGGCATGTGTGGCTAAGGGGGATATGGTGGCTACAGGGGGCATATGTGGCTACAGGGGCATATGTGGCTTACGGGGGCATGTGTGGCTACAGGGGGCATATGTGGCTAAAGAGGGGGCATTTTGGCTTCAGGGGGGCATGTGTGGCTAAGGGGGGCTAATGGTAGGGGACTACACCAAGGGCCTATTATGGCTACAGGGGGCAGTCTGGCTACAGAGGGGGAACCTGGCTACAGGGGGTAGTGACTGGCTACAGGGGGGACAAATTGGTGGCTACAGGGACATGTGTTAGGCTACAGGGGGCAAATATTGGCTACAGGGGGTAATTGTTGCTACATGGGGCATGTGTGGATTTGAAAAGAGATGGAAATTTTGGTGGCTTAAAAGAGGGCATGTGTTCGGGGCGTTGCCACAGAGGGTCATGGGTGTGGCCTAACAGGGGCATGAGAGTGTGGCACCAGGGGAACACTTTTTTCTGGCCCACATAAAGGTTTTCATTGTAAAAATACATCACAGAGAGAGCAAAAATTGTGGGGCTACAGCTAGGGGCATGTTTGGCCCCACAAGGTTGGGGCAAATGTGTGGTCAAGAGGACATGTGTGATGCAAACAGTTCTGTACCAAAATTATGTTGTTTCTATTAAAAATACTTATTATCAATAAAAAAGCTTAAAAGGGTGGGAAAGTGGCTACAGAGGGGCATGTGTGGCTACAGAGGGGTATTTGTCTTCACAGGGGGGCTGTGTGGCTACAGGGGGGCATGCTGTGGAAGGGGGGCATGTGTGGCTGCAGGGAGGCATGTGTGGCTGCAGAGGGCATGTGTGGCTACAGGGGGGCATGTGTGGCTGCAGGGAGGCATGTGTGGCTGCAGAGGGCATGTGTGGCTACAGAGGGGCATGCGTGGCTACAGGGGGGCATGCGTGGCTAAGGGGGATATGTGGGTTGGGGGATTGTGGCACAGGGGCATATGTGGCAAAGGGGGCTATGTGGCTTCGGGGGATGTGGTTCAGGGGGATTTATATGTGGCAAAAGGGGGGTAATTACCTGGTTATGGGGGCTATTACCCCGGGGTTAAAGGGGGCAGTAACCTGGGGGTACAGGGGATAAAAACCCGCTCAAGGAGCCTTTACTGGCTACAGGGGGAGTAACCCGGCTACAGAGGGGCAGTAAACCCGGTAGAGGGGCTAAAAATGGCTTAAGGGGGGGCAGAATTGGGTAAAGGGGGCTAAAACCCCGGCTACAGTGGGTATCCTGGGCTATAGGGGGCAAATATTTTCCCACAAGGGGGGGTAATTGTTACCATTTGGGGCACATGATGGGGATTTTTAAAAAGAGTAGGTTTGTAAAGGGAAAAGTGTAAAATGAGGAGTCTAAAATGTTTTGTACTTTTTACGGAAGAGTCGTTGCCAGGAAAAGAGGAGTCATGGCGTCTGGGCCAGTGGGACGAAGAGGGAAAAAGAAAAAACTCTTCAGAGCGTCTCCTGTGAGTCACCAAATGTAACTGCAGTGTAATCCTTTTTTTTTCCTGAGCCCACATACAAAGGTTTTTCTCTGTAAAAATTAAACCCAGTTTTACAATGAGACGCAAAAAATTCCGTGTGAACCCCGCCCTACTCAGAAAAATTAAGGGCCCGAGCCCCGGATGTTTTGGGACCCTAGCAACGCCCCTGCCTATTGTAGTGTATGCAAACTTGGTCAAGAACTACAGGAAACATCTGACTTCTGTAATTGCAAACAAAAGCTTCTGTATCAAATATTATGTTCTGTTTTTCTATTATATTAAATACTTATTTCATGCAATAAAATACTAATTAATTATTTAAAAATGATACAATGTGATATTCTGGATTTTTTTTTTAATTCTGTCTCTCATAGTAGAAGTGTATCTACAATAAAAATTACAGACCTCCGGCTTTGCTTCACAAATGGTACCCGAGTGTGCCTAACACTTGCTGGAGATGTAACTCGTAGGCTGGGATCATGACCCATATTTGGTGGGCTGCTCGACACTTTTATTTATGTCATAATACATGCAATCCTCATACAAAAAAATCCCTAACAAAACACCTCCTACAGTCGGCCAAAACCATGATTCCATGTCATTGGCGCCAGACTATCCCGCCTTCCATATTGTAATGGGTTGAGGAGGTTGCGTCTACCCACCGCATGAAGGAGTTAATTGCACACTCCCATGAAGATGCAACAAAAGTTTCATACACTTGGAGACCCTGGATTCTTTATCACTCTTCCCAGGAATTTCAGACCTTGTTTGGGTCTTAGATAATAGCTCTGTCCTCTGACCTTTTAAGATTGAAGCCTTTTGATAAACCTCACACTCTATTGAGTCTTCAAGTTCTGTCTTGTGCTCCTCCTGTGCTCAGTGACACACACAATTCTCCCCCCTTTTTCTCTTCTTCTTACTTTCTTTTATTTTTTGTTTTTACAAGTTTTCATGCTAACAAAACCATATAGAGTCTGGGAAGCTCCCACCTCTACATATATATAATGACTCAGTTGGTCCTTTTCTGGCATATACCTGTTTCATTGAAAATGATCATATCATGGAAGGTTTATGCACAGGCTCCTTTATGTACTTATGTATTTGTACTAGAATGTTCCTTCTGTATATGCATATTTTGTTATATGTTAAAAAGAAAAAATGCTTCAATAAAAATGTATTATTGGAAAAAAAATTACAGATCTCTCCATTCTTTGTAGGTGGGAAAACTTGCAAAATTGCCAGTGTATCAAATACTTATTTTCCCCACTGTATATCTACCTATCTATAGGTGGCGATATTTACCTACCTACAAGGGGGCCATATCTATTTACAGGGGGCATATATCCTACCTACAGTGGGCTATATCTACCTACAGGGGGCAAATACCAACCTACAATGGGTCTATATATTTACCTACAGGGGGCCTTTTTTTA
>JAODAL010031336.1:0-48587 GCA_025379985.1 Phyllomedusa bahiana
TGGCTCTCCACTAGAAACACAGGGACAGTTTATTACCAACCCTGCCTTCTCGATCATATTAATCACTGTATACACAGACAGGGAGCAGGATGGCTTCCTGCCTCCCCAAAAGTGGTCAATAACCAGCAAGGAAAGTGGAACTTAAAGGGGCTGGGTGGGCTTATTTAGATACAGATGCAGTCAACGTCGGGGATGTAAATTTTTCCAAAGGGAATTGGGGGGTAATTTATTTAGCTAAAGGGGAAAAACAAAAAAAAAAAAAAAAAATAAAAAATGCCCCTTAAAGGGGTTTTTCAATACAAAAAAATTCAGTAAGGGTACCTAAATGGGAAGGGCGTTTTTCCCAAAAATATTGCTTTTTTCTCCCTTTTTTTTTTGAGGATTTCAAATTTATTTTAAAACAAACTTCTGGCTCTTTCCCCCGGGTTTTCCAAGTGACTGACCTGTGGGTTTTTGGGCCCTTTTTCCCCGCTGTTTTGTTTTTATTTGATAGCAAAGGGAGTAAAATCCTCCCCCACTAAATCCCTTGCATTGGAATTTTTGTTGGGGTGTGAAAAAAGGGGGCCATGGGAGGGGTTTGGGAAAACTGTTAGGGGTCTGGGGCATTTCCCCGGTTTTCTTTTATGTGTGGCCCCACAATGGCTGGCCCGGGAGGAGGGGGGAAACTGTCTTCTGTAATAATTGGGCTGGGGGATGGGAGAGCTGGCTGTCAGTATTAATTGGGCTGCAGCAGGAGGGGAGGAGTGGCTTTTCAGGGAATAATTGGGGTGGGGAGGAGGGGTGGTTTTGGTGGGCCCGTAATAATTTGGGGTTTTCGGAGGGGGGAAGCTGGCTTTTAAGTAAATTGGGGCCCGCAGGGGGGGAGAGCTCGCTGTCAGTAATGTTTGGGGTCCGGAAGAAGAGGTTTGGGTTTTCGGGAATGTTGGGCTGCAGGGAAAGGGGGGAGCTTTGGCTGTTCCCGTAACATTTGGGCCCAGGAGTGGAGAAAACTGGGTGTCATAAAAAAAAATTTTGGGTTTTAAAAGGGGGGGGAAGGGGGGTGGCTTTGTCAATTATTAATTGGGGGTTGCAAGGGGGGGGGTGGCGAGTTGGCTGTCAGTAATAATTGGGCTGCAGGAGGGGAGAGCTGGCCTGTCATTTTAATTTTGGGGGTTTCAGGAAAGGGGGGAGTTGGCTGCCAAAAATTAAAAAAAAATAAGGGTTTCAGGAGGGGGGAGCTGGGGTTTTCAGTAAAAATTTGGGGGTTTTAAAGGGGGGGGAGAGCTGGTGTCAGGGAATTTAAAAGGGTTGCAGGAGGGGGGGAGTGGGTTGCAGTTTAAAAAAATTGGTGCGGAGGGGGGAGAGTTTGGCTGGGGCCGCAATTTAATTTTGGGTTTGCAGGAGGGGAGAGCTGGGGGGTGTCAGTAATTTTAAATTTTTCTTTCGGGGGGGAGAGTTTTGGGTGCCAGTAATAATAGGGGTTGAAAAGGAAGGGGAGGCTGGCTGTCAGTAATTTTAAATTTGGGTTTCAGGGGGGAAGGGTTGCTGTTCCCCGTAAAAATTTGGGCTCCAGGATTGGGAAGAGCTGGGTGCAGTAATAATTGGGGTTCGGAGGGGAAAAGCTTTTTGTCCGGAAAAAATTTTGGGCCCGCAAAAAGGGGGGGAGGGGTTGCCTTTTCAAGTAATAAAATTTGGGGGTTTAGGAGGGAGGGGTGGGGTGTCAGTAATTTTTGGGGCCGTAACGGGGGGAGGGGCCTTTGGGGGTCATTTAAAAATTTGGGGTGGGGAGGAGGGGTTTTAGATTTCTGTCGTAATATTTTTGGGGTCCAGGAAATTTGGAGGTGGCGTCAAATAATAATTGGGCTTCCCAGGAGGGGGACTGGCTTTTCAGCAAAAAATTTGGGGTCCAGGAGGGCGGGGTGGAGGCTTTCCCGGGAATAAATTTGGGGTCCCAAAGGGGGGGAGAAATGGTTTTTCGGGAAAAAATGGGGGCTTGCGGGAAAGGGGAAAAGCTGGCTGTCGAAATAAATTTGGGGCTTTCAGGGGGGGAAAAGCTGGCAGGGGGCAGTAATAAATGGGCTGCAGGAGGGGAGAGCTTTGGGTTCACTAAATAAATTTGGGGTGCATGGGGGGAGGGGCTGGCTGTCCCGTAAAATTTGGGCTCCAGGAGGGGAGAGCTGGGTGTTCAGTAAAAATTGGGCTGCAGGAGCGAAAAGGGCTGTCAGTAAAAAAATTGGGGGTGCAGGAGGGGGGAAGGGGGGAGGGGTGTCAGTAATTAAATTGGGGGGGAGGAAAAGGGGGGGAGCTGGCTGCCAGTAAAAATTGGGCTGCAGGAGGGGAGGTGGGTGTCAGTAATAAATTTGGGCTGAAAGGGGGGAAGAGTTTTGGCTGTCAGTTTTTAATAGGGTTTTTCAGGAGGGAGAGCTGGCTGTCAGTAATAATTGGGCTGCAGGAGGGAGAGCTAGCTGTCAGAATAAATGGGGCTGCAGGAGGGGAGGGGGCTTTTGGGTGTCAGTTTAAATTTTTGGGCTCCCGGAGTGGAAAGCTTGGGTTTTTCAGCAATAATTGGGGCTTCCCAGGAAGGGGGGAGCTGGCTGGGCCGTAATAATTGGGATTCAGGAGGGGAAAACTGGCTGTCAGTAATAATTGGGCTGCAGAGGGGGGAGAGCTTGGGGTGGGCAGTAATTAAAGGGGGTGCAGGGGGGGGAAGGGTTGCTGTCAGAATAAATTTTGGGGTTTTCAAAAGGGGGGAGAGTGGGGGGGTAAGTAATAATTGGGGGTTCAAAGGGGGGGAAAAATGGCTGTCGTAAATTTAAATTGGGGGGGGTTTCAGAGGGGGGAGGGGCTGGCTTTCAGTAATATTTGGGCTGAAAAAAGGGGAGAGGGTTGGCTTGGGCAGTAATCTTTGGGGTGCAGGAGGGGAAAGAGATGGCTGTCAGTAATAATTGGGGGTCCAGGGGGGGGTGAGGGTTGGGGTGTCAAATATTAATTTTGGGGTGCCGGGAGGGAAAAGGGTGGCTGTCGTAATAATTGGGCTGTAAAAAAGGTTGGGGGGGAGTGGGGTGTCAGTTATTTAAAAATTTGGGGTGGGCCCGAGGGGGGAGAAACTTTTCTGTCAGTATTAAATTTTGGGCTGCAGGGGGGGGAGAGCTGGCTGTCAGTTTTTTTTTTTAAAAATTGGGTGTTGGGGGGGGAGAGTGGGTTTTCAGTTATAAAAATTTTTGGGCTTTCAAAAGGGGGGAAAATGGGTGGCTGTCGAAAAAATTGAAGCTGCAGGAGTGAAGAGTTTTGGGTGGGCGTAATAATTGGGCTGCAGGAGGGGAGAGCTTTTGCGGGTCAGTTTATGACTGGGGGTGGGGGAGGAAAAGGGGGGGAGGGTTTTTTGTCACTAATAATTGGGCTGCAGGGAGGGGGGGAGCTTTGCTGTCATTTGTAATTGGGCTCCCGGAGGGGAGAGCTGGCTGGCAGTAATAATTGGGGGTGGAAAGGGGCGGAGGCTGGCTGTCAGTTAATTTAAATTGGGGGGCAGGGGGGAGAGGGTGGTGTCAGTAAAAAATTTGGGCTCCAGGAGGGGAGAGCTGGGTTTTCAGTAATAAAAGGGCTGCAGGGGGGAGGGGAGCGGGTTTTTGTCAGTAATTAAAATTGGGGCTGGGGAAAGGGGGGGAGAGCGGCGTTTTAGTAATTATTGGGCTGCAGGAGGGGAGAGCCCGGTTGGTTTAAGGGGGGTAATAATTGGGCCTCCAAAGGGGGGGGGAGGGGTTTGGGTTTTTCAAATAATAATTTGGGCTCCTGGAGGGGGGAGAGCTGCTGTTTAGGGAATAATTGGGGGTTTTCAAAGGGGGGTTTTTGGGGGGGGGGGGCCTGGCTGTCAGCAAAAATTGGGGGTGGGGGGGGGGGTGGGGGAAAAGCTGGCTTGTTTAGTAATAAAATTGGGGGTCCAGGATAAGGGGAGCGGGCTGTCAATAAAAATTTGGGCTGGGGGAGGGGAGAGCTGGCCCGTCAGGAATTTAAATTTTTTTGGGGGTTGGGAGGGAGGGGAGGTTGGCTTTTCAGTAATAATTGGGCTGCAGGAGGGGGAGTTTTTTTGGTGTTTTAGTAATTATTGGGCTTTCGGAGGGGAGAGCTGGCTGTCCCGTAAATTTTTTTGGGCTTTCAGGAGGGGAGAGCTGGCTGTTCAGTAAATTTTTGGGGGTGCAGGAGGGGGGGGGAAGGGTGGCTGTCAGTAAATTTTTGGGGTGCAGGAGGGGAGGCTGGGGGTCAAATAACAATTGGGCTGAGGAGAGGAAAAGCTGGCTTTTCAGGGAAATTTTTTGGGCTGCAGGGGGGGAGGGGTGGCGTCAGTAAAATTTTGGGGTGCAGGGGGGAGGGGAGACCCGGCTGTAAATTTAAAAAATTTGGGGGAGGAGGGAGGGGTTTGGGTGGGCCCGCAATGGCTTTGGGGCTCCCCTTTAGAACAAAAGGGGACAGTTTATTTTCCAACCCCGCCCTTTACGGTCAAATTTAAACACTGTATCACAGACAGGGGAGGGGTTGACTTCCCGCCTTTCCCAAAAGGCCCGTGGTCACATTTAAACCAGGGGAGGATTTTGGTAAAATGTAGGAGCTGCTGGATTTTTCAGGTTTCAGATGCCCGTCAAAAGTCCCGGGGATGTATTTTTCCCGGTAATTGGGGCTAATATTTCCCCTACAAAGGGAAAAACAAAAAAAAGAAAAAATATTTAAAAATGCCGGCCTTTAAAGGGGGTTGTCCCCAAAAATAAAGGGGAAAAACCTTTAAGGGGGACACTAAATTTAAAAACGTTTTCAAAAAATTTGCCTTTTTCATCCTTTTTTTTGGTTTTAGGACTACAAATTTATTTTTTTTCAACTTTCTTTTGGGTCTTTTTGGTTCTCCAAGTGACTGGGCCTGTGTTTTGCCCTTTTTCCCTGCTGTTTGTTCTATTTTAATTTGCAGGGAGTGAAGGGCCTCAAAACTTAAAACCCATATGGGATTGGGGTTAGTATGCTTTTGAACAAGGGGGCCCAAAGTAGGGTTGGGAAAAAAGGGTTTGTGTCTGGACATGGTTTCCCCGTGTTATTTTCATGTTTGTTTAGGGAATGGCGGGGGCTGCAAAAGGGGGGGAGGGGCTGGTGTCTTTTAAATAATTGGGCTCCAGGAGGGGAGAGCTGGCTGTCAGTAATAATTGGGCTCCTTTTGGGGGGGAGAGGCCTGGCTGTCCAGTAATTTAATTTGGGGGGGTTGCAGGGGGGAGAGGGGGGCTTCCCCTGTAAAAATTGGGGGTTCAGGAGGGGAGAGGCTGGCCCGTCAGTAAAAAATTGGGCTGCAGGAGGGGAGAGATGGCTGTCAGTAATAAAATTTGGGCTTGGGAGGAGTGGAGAGTGGTTTTCAGCCCAAAAATTGGGCTTTGGGAAAGGGGAAAGGGGGGGGGGGGGCTGGCTTTTTAGTAATAAATTTGGGCTCCAAAAGGGGAAAGGGGGGAGTTTGGGTGTCCAAATAATAATTGGGTCCAAGGGGGGGAGAGGGTGGTGTCAGCAATATTTGGGCTGCAGGAGGGGAGAGCTGGCTGTCAGTAATAATTGGGCTGCAGGAGGGGAGGGCTGGCTGTCAAATTTAAACATTGGGGGGTCTGGGGGGGGAGTTGCTGCCTGTCAGCAATAAAATTTTGGGGTTTCGGGGGGTGGGGAGGGTGGGCTTTCACAATAATTGGGGGTTTAAGGGGGGGGAGGCTGGGCTGTCAAAACAATTTAAATTTGGGGTTTCAGGGGGGGGGGGGGGGGGGTGGCCCGCTGTCAAATTAAAAGTTGGACCCCCGGAAATTTAGAGGTTTTGGTGTCAGTTTAAATTTTTTGGGCTTTTAGGGGGGTAAAATTTTTTGCTGTCAGAAATAATTGGGCTCCAGGAGGGGGGGGGAGAGCTGGGGTGTCAAAAAATAATTGGGGTGCAGGGGGGGGGAAGGGTGGCTGTCAAAAATAAAATTGGGGGGCCGGAGGGGGGGAGCTTTGGGTGTCAAATTTAAATTTTTGGGGGGGGCAGGGGGGGAGGGCTTGGGTTGGGCAGTTTTTAATTAGGCTTCAGGAGGGGAAAAGGGTGGCTGTCCGTTAAATTTTTGGGGGTGCGGGGGGGGAAGCTGGCTGTCAGTAAATTTTTGGGGTGCAGGAAGGGGGGGGGGCGGGGTGTTTAGTAATAATTTTGGTTCAGGAAGGGAGACTGGGGTGTCAGTAATAATTTTGGGCTTCAGGAGGGGAGGGGGGGGGTGCTGTCAAATAATTGGGGGTTGGGGGAGGAGGGGGAGTTTGGGTTTTTCAGTTTTTTTTTGGGCCGGGGGGGAGGGCTGGCTTTTCAGTAATAATTAGGGTGCAGGAGGGGGGGAGCTGGCTGTCCCAAAAAATATTTGGGCTGCAGGAGGGGAGAGCTGGCTGTCAGTAATAATTGGGCTGCAGGAGGGGAGAGCTGGCTGTCAGTAATAATTGGGCTGCAGGAGGGGAGAGCTGGCTGTCAGTAATAATTGGGCTGCAGGAGGGGAGAGCTGGCTGTCAGTAATAATTGGGCTGCAGGAGGGGGGGGGGGGGGGGGGGGGAGAGCTGGCTGTCATAAAAATTTTCTTCAGGGGGGGAGCTGGCTGTCAGTAATAATTGGGCTCCAGGAGGGGAGAGCTGGCTGTCAGCCCAATTTAATTTGGGGGGCAAGGGGGGGGGAAGGGGCTGGCTGTCAGTAATAAAAAAGCTACAGGGGGGGAAAAAGCTGGGCTTTTTCAGTAATAATTGGGCTCCAGGAGGGGAGAGCTGGCTGTCAGTAATAATTGGGCTCCAGGAGGGGAGAGCTGGCTGTCAGTAATAATTGGGCTCCAGGAGGGGAGAGCTGGCTGTCAGCAATAATTGGGCTGCAGGAGGGGAGAGCTGGCTTTTCAAGGGAAAAATTGGGCTGCAGGAGGGGAGTTGGCTTGTCATTTAAAAAATTGGGCTCCAGGAGGGGGGAAAACGGGGTAAAAAATAAATTTGGGCCCGGGAGGGGGAGCTGGGGTGTCAGTAATTTTTTTGGGGGTGGGGAGGGGGGAGAGCTGGGGTGTCAGTAAAAAATTGGGGGTGGGAGGGGGGGGAGAGCTGGCTTCAGTAAATTTAATTTGGGGTGCAGGAGGGGAAAACTTTGGGTTGTCAAAAAATAATTGGGCTGGGAGGGGAAGGCTGGGTGTCGTAAAAAATTTTTGGGGGCAGGAGGGGAAGAGCTGGCTGTCAGTAATATTTGGGCTGCAGGAGGGGAGAGCTGGCTGTCAGTAATAATTGGGCTGCAGGAGGGGAGAGCTGGCTGTTTTGTAATTATTGGGTTGGGAGGAGGGGGAGCTCGTGTCAGTAATTTTTTGGCTGGGGGGGAGGGGAGAGGGTTTTTCTGTCAGTAATTATTTGGGGGTGCAGGAGGGGAGAGCTGGCTGTCAGCAATGGCTGGCTGCAGGAGGGGAGGGCTGGCTGTCAGTAATAATTGGGCTGCAGGAGGGGAGGGCTGGCTGTCAGCAATGGCTGGGCTCTCCACTGAGAACACAGGGACAGTTTATTACCAACCCTGCCTTCACGATCATATTAATCACTGTATACACAGACAGGGGGCGGGTGGGTTCCCGCCTCCTGGGGGCCCGTGGTTTACATAACCAGGGAGGGGTGTGGTTAAATGTAGGAGCTGGTGGATTTATTTAGATACAGAAGGGGAGTCAACGTCAGGGATGTATTTCCCAGGTAATTGGGGCTAATATATCAGCTACAGGGAAAATCAGAAAAAAAGAATATAAAAATGCCGCCTTAAAGGGGTTGTCTTAATACAAAGAATACACTAAGGGTACACTAAATGAAGACGTTTTCCAAATATATTGGGTTTGTTTCCCCCCTTTTTTTTTTTGTTGAGAGCTACAAAAGGGTTTTTTAACCCTTTTGTGCTCTCTCTGTTTTTTTCCCAAAGGACTTTACCTGTGTACCCTTTTCCCTGCTGTTTTTTTATTTGATAGCAGGGAGTGACGTTCCCCCACACTAAATCCCCTTTTTGAATTTGGGTTTTTTTATGGGTGTGAAAAAAGGACCCATGTAGGGGGGGGAAAAGGGTTTTGTGTCTGGACATGTCCCCCTGTTAAATTTCCCCGTGATTTTTAAAAATGGGAAAAAAAGCTTTGTGGGAAAAACTTACCCCGCTGGTTTTCTAGGGCAGAGACTGGAAGAAAATGTTTTTGGGTTAGAGTGAGAGTGACGGGCCCCCTCCGTCAGGACTCTGATTCCACTGCTTGCTGGGACCACGAGGAGGGGCAGCGGGGGCATAAAAGGGTTGAGCTTTTAAAGGGCTTTGTTCTTACATTTATTTGTATTTTGTTTTTTTCCCTCGGCCCCCTGCCGGGAACAGGCGCATTATCGGGCGCCCGCAGCACTTTGCAATGCGCCTGAGATCAGGGGCGGCTGGAGGCAGGGGGGGGGGGCACTACAATCGTATGAAGCTGCACATGTATAGCTTCAAGCAAATTTAGGCCATTACTGCTGGAAGAGATCTTTACATGGGGTTCACCTGAGCCAGAGGTGTTGTACAAGCACTAGAATGCTAGAATTTTTTTTACGGAGTCTGTTGATCATGTTAATATAGTTCAAACATGGTATCGTTATATTGACGACATTATTATGATCTGTCAGGGTTCCAGTGATGATTTGGAGGATTTCACTGGTAACTTGAATCAAAATGACTTGAAAATTAAGTTGAGCTATAAATTCGGTCGTCAGACAATTGATTTTCTTGAAATTATCTTTCAGGTGGACGATTCTGGATTTATTAATATGGATCTTATTCGTAAAAAAAAAAATCTGTAAATTCTTTGCTTCAGGCCGGTTCCTCTCATTCATCGCATATTTCAAGGAACATACCGGTTGGCCAATTTTTGAGGTGTGAAAGAATTTGTTCAAAAAATCAAGATTTTGAAAGTCAAGCTGCTGACCTATGTTCTAGACTTCGGGAAAGGGGATACAAAGAGAAGTGGATACAAACCGGATTGAGAAGAGCACGAGATACACATCATAATATACTTAGAATGATAAGAAAATCAAAACCAATTCATCCGAGGTGAGATTTATTTCTACATTCCATTCAAGGGATAGAGATATCAAGCTGGCCCTACAAAAATAATGGACTGTGTTACTTATGGATCCGGTACTTAAACAATACCTACCAGCCTGTCCTTCTGTTACTTATCGTCGATCCAAGAACTTGCGTGATCTCTTGGTACGCAGTCATCACATGGGAACAACACCTTATAGATTGTTCGGGTCAAGAGGTCCAAAATGGGGCTGTCATCAGTGTGGAAAATGTGTGGCCTGTTCTAATCTTGATACTGCTACTCATTTTTGTGACTCCGCGCATAGTAAGGAATATCGTATTACTCACATAATTTCTTGTGACACTGCAGGAGTCATCTATCTTGCCACATGCCGTTGTGATTTATTGTACGTAGGGATGACTTTGCGTCCATTAAAACGTCGGATAAGGGAGCATATATTGGGCATAGAGGCAGCGCGGGACGTTTTGGATCCTTCTGAACTGAAAACAATCCCAAAGCATTTTAAGTTGCATCATGGCTGCAACAAGAAACTTTTACACTTCAAAGGTATTAATCGTGTCCTGTTTAGCAATCGTGGGGGCAATTGTGTTTTTATTTATTTTTTTATGTTTTGTTTTTTCTTCTTGATATTTCTTTTGGGGATTCATATTATGTGTTGTGTTTTTTTTAAGTACTCTTTTATTACTTTTTATTGTGTTTTTTTTCATTTTGGGGTGCCACTTATTGGATTTCTAATTTCTTTTTTCTTTTTTTTTTGAGATAATTAAATTGTAATCCTAGTTTTGGTGGTTGAGCGGATCCTTTGACTGTCGGACCAGTTTTTATCAATATATTGTGGACACAGCTTTGGAGGCATTATTGTGGAATATTTGTTATTTTTTTTATATATATATTTTTTTTTACATTTAATGTATCACTTCTAGTTATATTACTTCTATGTACGGTATGCACTTTTTATACATTGTTGTAAATTATAAATACTATTTTACTTGTATATTTGTATTAATATATGTATTTATACATATGCTTTTTGCACTGTATGCACTTTTTACATATTTGTATGAATTAAAAATCATGTGTTTATATGGCTACATGTATTTCCATATTGTTGCACTATATCCACTTTTTATATACTTGTATATATTTGTATATTATGAGTATATATAAAATATGTTTATATCACTTTCTATTTTTTCTTTCACTTTATTCGTCATTACTTGATATAGTCTTTTGCAAATTCTTTGGTCACCTCTTTAGTTCTTATATTTTTGTTCACACTCATTCTTTGTATCTTGGCTAATTCTGGTGTTTTTATATGTTTATGTTTCAGGTCGCCATGTTCTGGTTTTCTTTGGAAGTGTGCATGTGCTGGAGGCTGATGCCGCATACCGCCGTGCATTCTGAGAGCGGATGTTGTCATTGTAATGGGAGGGGCAGCCGTGTAGGTGTCGCATGTCTGTCCCTCCCTTAACACTGCCTTCATCTGCCCCATTTTAGATTACTTTTTATTTTTTTTACATTTGACATGGCGATTATTTCTTGGTATTTAGTGTGAGACAGTGACAGGGGGAATAGTGGACGGCAGATATATTTCCCCAAGAGTCCTCTCCTATGCTGCCTTAGGCGGTACCTGGGCAGATGCGTGTCACCAAGGGGCCTGGACTCGGTGAAGGGAAGCCGACAGTCCTGTGTGTCAGTAGCACTATGTTACTGACATGTGTAGTATAAGCGGTTCCAATCCGCTTGTGTCCGGGTCGGCTTGTCTGGAGTGGTCAAAGAGCCGGGTGGGTGGCCACTCCCACGCCCCAGGTGAGGCGGGGCTCAGGCCTATAAAGCCTGAACCTACAGGCCTGTGTGTGGGGCTGGTGTCCCTCGGAGGAAAACCTTGCTGTGAGTAACAGACGCTGTCTGCTTTTCAGTATAGTGAGGGATATACTGTGTGTAGCCAGTGCTCAGCCGAGCAGGCGTTTATTTCTATTTAGCCTAAAGTTAAGGCTTGTTTTTGTTTTCTGTTAAGTTCTGCTGAATAAACCCAGGCAGCGCCTGGAACCTGAACTGATTTCCGTGTCCCTGTTTCTGTCTGTGGAAGCCCTGCTTGCCTACCGAAAGCTAAAACCTTTCCCCAAAATGGTGCTTGGATTTCAGGCAATCTACATTTTAAAAAGACATACACGTGTTTTGCTTTCGCGTTCTAGGGGCAACCCACTCGTGGAAACTGGCCCAAATAAGGCTGTAACCCCATGTCCTGGATAAAAGCTGCCACTTTAAACCCCCAGACACGGCCCCAAAATGGACGAATTGTAAAAAACAAATCATTCCCGGGCCCAAAAAAGTCCCCCCAGCGATGACAGGGCCCAAACAGCAAAAAAGTGCAGAGGGGCCCGCGTTTCCCAGGCGGGAAAACCCAAAGCACTGTAATAGGGCCCAAACAAATCAAACCCCTTTTTCCCGGAACAGCCGGGACATTAACCCCCGCCCCTCAGGAGCCGGTTTCAACCCTGGGACAAAAAGTGTGCAGGGCGTTAAGTTCGCCCCTTTCCCCCCCACCCCTGCTGCCCAAAAAGACGTCGTAAAAAAATGATGCCCCAGACGACGTCCCAGGCCGACTCCGCCCCTTTGAAAAAGGGGGCAGAGCTGAGATACCCCCTTTCCAGGGGCACACTTTAGCGGAGGGGATGGGCCGCCCTTTTTGAATGGGGAATCCCCAAAAAGGATTTTTTTGACCCCCAGCGAGCGGATACCCGGGACTATCCCAAGTTGAAGGGCGAGATTTTTTGCCCCTTAGGAGTTGAACCCCATGTCGGGCCCCCGGGTGCTAACGGGACGTTTTTCTGGACCCCCCCCCGTCGCCCCCAAATGTAGACCTGGAAACATTGGTAAAAAGTGTTATGGGGCCGGAGGAATCTACACCTCGCAAGGGTCGAGAAGGGGTCCGGATAATTTTATCCACTCTTTGCCCCCGGAATCCGCGGGGGGTGGGAAAAGGACCCCAAAGATCGGCACTCTTTAAAACCTCGTCGAGAGTACTGGCCCCCGAGGCTTACTGGGAAAGCGCCCTCATGGACGCCTCAACCCCCCGGTAACAGCAATTCGGCCCGGAATGCGGGAAAAGATTTTTCCTTTTCAAGGGGGGTTAAAGATGCCCCAAAGGGGGGGCCCCAGGGGGGGTTCTGGGGGGGGAAAATTCCAAATGGACGGGCCGGACGGCGGAGTCCAAGGTGACCAGGCCCGGGTCAATGTTGGCGGTGTAGGGGACCTGTGGGGGTAGTGGAAACCCGCATTGTTTTTACTCAAAAAATCATTGTTGATTTTTTTTGGGTAAAGCATTCTGTTGCATCCTGGGTTTGACCACAAGATGCACTGTTCTGGAAACTGTTGATGCAAAGGGAAGCCATGTGACTAGAGCATGGAGGGGGCATGGGGAGGGGCCCATTTTGGGAAGAACAAAAAAAGAAAAAGAAAAGGGGGAAGGGAACGCTGCTGGCGAAGATTGACTGGCTTTCCTGCTGTTTGGGTCAAAAGTGTGAGAACCCCCAAAGAGAGAAAAAGTGTAACTGTGCGCACAAAACTTTGTCAAAGAAAGCCCACAAAGGGGGAAATACATCTGCAGAGACTGAGGGAAACGAAAAATCTTGGATCCCACTTCAAAAGCAGGATCATCACCCCAGAGCACAACTGCCCGGCCCTCGAAAAGGTTACCCGGGGCAAAAAAGGTGCACGCCAACAAAACTAACTGTGGCACGCCTGTTTTCTAGTTAGGAAAGATTTGGTTTTAGGCCAAGGTGTTTTATCCAACACCCTCCCATCCGGGCATTGGGTGGGGCTTGTTTTTAGCACTGTATTAAGCAAAAGGGTTCCCTGTAGAGGAGTTTTTTTGTGACTTCTGGGGACAGCGGGGAGAGTGGTTAAATTGTAAGCGTCTGTGCCCACCGCCGCAGCTTTTGGGGCTGCACACACAAATTGTTCCTGTCCTTGTATGGTATTAAAAGGTAGGGGGGGGTTTGGCCTTTTTGAAACCCCTAGGGGGAAATGATTGTACATCCAGAGGGAAACTCTCGGTGGGGGCCCCGTGTGGCACAGGGGGGTTGGGTTTCCCCTTTTTACTGTGTGTTTTGGGGGGTTGTTCACAATGCTTTTCTAAAAAGTTCGTAAACTTGGGTTGTTGAACTGGTGTTTGGGGTCTTTTCTTCGTCGTCACTTTTTTCTTATTCCGGGGAACCCCACCTCGGTGCTCGGCTTACAGACCTGGCCATATGGCCCCCAAACGTCCCCTCACTGTAGAGTATTGGAATGTGACTAAAACAAAGGGGGAGGGGTTGTTTGCCGGCCCTGTGTCCATGAGACTGTGCCAGAAAATGATCAGCAGCTGTGTCACATCCAAGGGGAACGACTTTCCCGGTAACTGCTCTACTGGACTCGGGGAGTTGGGTCACACTAGTGCACGCCAGCCTGGTTGACCCTACCTCATTCACGGGACAGGTTATAGGGGTCCTGTGTATACATGGGGATACCAAAGAGTACCCTACCGTCCTAGTAAAACTGGAGACTTCAGGTGGTGTTGCCTCACATGAGGTGGGCATGGTGAGGACCCTTTTGCACACCGTGATTCTGGGGAGAGACTTCCCCCTATTTTGGGACGTGTGGCGTAAGAATATGTCATGTACTGCAAATGTCCATGAAGATGTTAATGTTGGTCCTGTTAACCCTGAACCATTTGACACCGAAGCTACAGTTCAGGCAGTAAGGGTGACCACAGGAAGTAATGATAATTTTCCCCTAGCGGTACTTGCAGGTGAGACTAAGGACAAGGAGGAGGTGGCAGCTATTCCCAAACTGGAGGTTTCACCAGATAATTCGGGACTGCTCAGCTCCGAGACCCCACCTTGGCAAAAGCCAGGGAAAATGTAAAGGTTGTGAATGGGGAACCGCAATACCCCAGGGCTGACAAGGTGTTCCCCCACCTGGTAGACAATCAAGAGCTGCTGTACCAGGTCGACAGAGTCAGGGCGGAGGTATTGGAACAGCTGGTGGTGCCTCAGCCATACAGGAGAATGGTCTTGGACCTAGCGCACAAGCATGTGCTCGGAGGTCATCTAGGTAGCGAGAAAACCATAGAACGTATTCTCCAATGGTTTTTCTGGCCAGGGGTACATGGGAAGGTAAAACGGTACTGCGAGTCCTGCCCAGAGTGTCAACTTACAGCTCCTATGCCCCATTACTGGAGTCCCTTGGTGCCGCTACCTATAATCGAGGTACCCTTTGAAAGGATCACGATGGATCTAGTAGGCCAGAGGCCATCAATATATATATATATATCAATATATATTGGTGGTAGTAGACTATGCCACACGCTACCCTGAGGCCGTTCCTTTGCGAAATACCTCCTCAAAAGTTATTGCGAAGGAGCTGTTTTATTTTCTCCTGACTGGCATACCAAAGGAGATCCTTTACAGATAAAGGGATCCCCTTTATGCCAAGGCCCTGGGGGTTTTATGCAAACTGGAACATTCACTTGGGGACTCGGGTGATCACCCCCAAAAGACGGTTTGGGGAGAGATTAAAAAGACTTAAAAAGCATGTAAAGAGGGGGGTTTTAGAAAGGAGGAAAAAATGGACTGTTTTTTGCCCATTTAATGTTCTCTGGGGAATTTCCCAATTATCCACTGGGTTTCGCCCTTTGAGTTTTTTTATGTAACCCAGGGGCCCTCCTGGAATCAAAAAGGAAACCCTGGAGCAGGATCCCCCCCACCGTAGTGGATTGAACACATCCCAAAAAGGAAAGAAGGGATCGGCCACTCCCATAGTCAGGGAACCCCACAAAAGCCAGGGGGCTCAAAGCCGAGTGTCAATAAGTCGGCCAAGGTACTACTTAAAAACCCAGGCGTTTGGGGTGAAATTTTGGTCCCTACTTAGAAGCAGTTTCAGCAAAATGGAAAGGGGCCCTGGGGTTGATTGAAAAGGGGGGAGCGTGAATTAAAAGGTATACCCCGGTAAGGGGAAGCCAAAAAATTTGCACCACTCAAACTGATTAAACCGGAAAGAAGAGAGACCCCGACTGCTGTGAGTGCCCCTTGTAGGCCCTCCCCGAGGTGTAGTGTCAGACTCCTGTCGAAAACTGAAAAAACAAGAAACCAGGGGTTTTATACAAAAAATAAGGAGTGTTTTCAAGGATACCTGGCGTACAGTTCAAAGGCATGATATCGTAACAGAAACCGGGGGGAAAGGTCCATTTAAACCTTTCCGGGGGCCCCCGAAACCATGGAGCCTTTTCTAGGAGGTCGGGAAAAATTTTAACCCCGGGGGTAATTGAGGAGTCCCCCATGAATGGGCAAGCCTTTCCGTGCTGATACCCAAAAAACCGGGTGGCCAAATTTTGATTCTGTTAACTTTCCCGGGAAACTAAATGGAACAAAAAAATTTTACGCTTACCCCCTGCCAAGGGGGGTAAAAATGAAACTTGGCCCGCCCGTACTTTCCACCCTAATCTAAAAAAGGGTTCCCGGGAGGTCCCCCCACAGAAAAAAGGGGCCAAAAGATAAGACCCCCTTTGCTACACCAGACGGACTTCCATACTTTGCTTTTTAACTTTAAAAATGCCGGTGTCAGTCGTACAAAATAGAAATTTATTGTTCACATACATAAAAGAAGTATCAAAATTAGTAAAAAATACTTGCACTTCCAACCGCGCTTTTTCCTGGCAACGGGAAAACCAGAAGAGCTTCACAAGGACAAGGGATTAGCTGGCGCCCTCAGACTTGGCGTAAAACCCCGGGGCAGGTAAGCGGAAAGGGGGGGCGGGAAGGAACCACGGAAGTTTCGGGAGAGTCACTCCCCCTTTCTAAGCGTGCAGACCCACAAAACCCCTATTTAACTACATTAAACAATAACACATACATTTACAAAACCATTTAAAATAAGTGCCTCTTCAGGGGCCGGGCCGGGGGTAAGGGGTTAAGATCAAAAATCCAACGGGCCCCCTCGGAGTAAACAAAACTGAGAGTTTAAAACCCCCCACTACCTTTTCACTTCCCCCAGTAGCACCATCGCAAGTCAGACACATTTTTGCCTGCTTCCAAAAAGTTTTGCCACACTATTCCCCCCAAGGGCTTTTTTTTTTTTTCCCCTTTTCATTTTTTTTTTTTTTTTTTCCCGTATCATCCCTTTTTCCTGCTCCAGGTGGAACACCAATTTGATGGGGCCACGCTAATGCCTTGTGCATTGTGAAGCTTTCTATGGGTTTCCGTTTACCACCCCGGAATGATGCGCGGTTTAAAGTGAAGTTTTTTTACTATATTTTATACTTCTTTTATGTAGTGAAATCAATAATTTCTTTCTTTTGCTACGAGCTGCTACCGGCTATGTTCTGAAATTTTAAAATGAAGTGAGTTCGGAGCTCCTAATCGGGGAACTATGGCCAAAATACAAACCTACCTACAGTTATTATACGACCCCTACTTGCTACCTTTCGGGGTTTTCTGGGGCTTCCCGCCCCCTTTTTAAAGACTAATGGATGTCATCCTAAAAAACCCCCGTCAGTATGCTTTGGCATACTTTTGGGTGATATCATTATCTTCATGAAAATGGGCTACCACCTACCAAAGGGACAGGCAGTAATGGTTTCTTTAGAGAAGCGGGGCCTTGTCGCAACCCAAAAAATGCGCCCTAGGGGTTGAGGGAAGCCCGGTACCTGGGGGACAAATAGGGAGGGTATCAAACCCCAAGTTAAAAAATGGGGGCAATACAAAGGGTGGGGGCCACAACCCCAACAAAAAAGGGAGGAAGCTTTTTAAGGTATTGTGGGGGGTTACGGCGCTTTATTCAAAATTTTGCCTATAAACAGCACCCCCAACGATTTGACTGGGGATAACAAGCTGTTATGGTCAAAAGGAAACCCAGAGGTGGAAAAGGCGTTCCAAGAGTTGGGAAAAAGCCCTCTGCAGACACCGGTGTTGCTCACACCCAATTTTAAAAAAACTTCATTTTACAGCGGGTGGTCGATGTTGGGGTGGGGGCAAATTTTTTCCCCAAGAGTAGGGGGAAAAAGGAGATCCCATCTAATACGAGCAGGGGGTCACACCAGCGGGGAAAAATTTAAAGTATAGTTGAGCGGGGGTTTGGCCCCAAGTGGCCTTGAAGCCCGAGGAATTATCCTTTTTGGGGCGCCGCTTCAAGTTAATTACTGATCATTCCCCGCTAACATGGATTCTCAGGGGAAAACGCAGGGACCCCAAGGTGGTTCCTTACTTGCAAAAATTTTTAATTTTCGGGAACCAGAAAGGGGTAAACTTTAAGGGAATTGAGCTCTGTCCAGAAAGCATTGTATGGTGCCAAATTTTTTCCCACCCCAAGGTTCGAAAGAGTGGGGGGTAGTGAGGCCGGACAGGGGGAATATGGGAGGGAAAAATTATTTCCCCAAGAGCCCCTTCCCTTTCGCCTTACGGTACTGGGCAGATGGTGTCACCAAAGGGGGCCTTTGGGCCGTGAAGGGAAGCCGACAGTCCTGTGTGTCGTACACTATGTTACGACAAGTGTAGATAAGCGGTTTCCAATCCCCTTGTTCCGGGTCGGCTTTTCTGGGGGGTCAAAGACCCGGGGGGGGGCCCCCCACCCCCAGGGGAGGCGGATTTAGCCCATAAAGCCGGGTCGCGGCCTGTGTGTGGGGGGGGTTCCCTCGGGGGAAAAAAATTCTGGAGTTAAAAAGACGCGTCTGTTTTCAATAGTGAGGGGGAAAAAACTGTTTGTAGCCCCGTGCCAGCCGAAGCGGGGGTTTTTTTCTGTTTAGCCTGAAGTTAAAGGGTTTTTTCCCCGAGGAGCCTTATTTCAAAAATAATGAAACAAATCAGGAGTGAAAGAGAGAGGGACCACACAGCAGAGCACAAAGCTGCATAAGGGATCGTGTGAAATGTTCCACTTGAAATAATCATAACAACAACTTGTGGATTCCCAGTAATACAAAAAGACAACATCTTTTCCCCCTCCTCAGCACTTTGAAAGCTCCTCTCATGTTCTCTGTTAAATCAATAAAGCAGGTGATCTAATCACAGCTACAACTATTTATTCTGTATACAAAAGAAAACATATTTCTACCCGAGTGCCTTGAAAACTTCCTGCATGGGCAGTCCTCATCAGATAAGAAGAGCTCATCTCTGCGAGCAAGCCCCCCAGGCATACAGCAGCTCCTGTCAGGCCGTATCTAATACAAACGTTTGAAGTAAAGTCGCAAAGGGCGAGGGGTAAGCGGAAGTGCTGTAGCTCTCATCAGGTGCAAATTTTTTGTGTTATAAGTCCATAATTAGGAAAAGTGATTTAAATACCCATTTTGGAGGAGTCCCAAGTCAACAATACATCGTTGAGGGCAAAACCCCTTTAATGCTTGTTTTTTGTTTCAGTCAAGTTTCTGCTGAATAAACCCAGTCAGCGCCTGGAACTTGTTATGAACTGATTTTCCGTGTCAGGCTATGTTCAACACTCACGCGCTTAAAAATGGGCCATATTTTTTCGGGTCCGTAATTACGCTCCGAGTGCTCCAATTACCCGGCCGAAAACGTCCCATCAATTACGGTATATGCACAGTTCTCATAGAGAACTATGGATACGTCACTCCTCCTCCGCTTCGCCATTTTGCGGGGCGAGCTATATTGGACATTCGTCACTTTCTAGTGGCGTATTACGCGGTCATTGCCGCTAGCAGTGATTGTCTATGGGCCGCAAAGCTGCGCGGCCACCTGGTCTCCGCTACACTTCCTCCCCCCGCACCCATCGCCTAACACAGGCACATAACCGGCGTAACTTGTCGGGGTCGAAATTCACGCCTGTGGACTCTCCGCAGTAAGCCGTTGTCGAACATTTAGCCTCCACGGCTCTGTCCTGTGGAAGCCCGCTTTGCCTTACCTGACGCTAACTCACATAATTCCTAATCTTTCATTGCTTATATCCTTTTGCGGATACCTCCCTTTTGATTTACTCTGACATTATGTCTGTAGCCTGACATTTCCTTCCATACTTTATTTTCTGGCAATTTGCACCTTTAAATTCACACCATATGCGTTGTTGTTGTTATCCGCTCCCATTGTTCCCTTCGAGATCTTTAAATGGTAACCGCATCATTTCCTTCCCCTGTTAACCCCATAGTGGACGTATAGCTTGAGCTACAAATACGCCGCATTAAGGGTGTATCCTTGTGCCTGCTGAGGTTCACTGTAATTATGACAACAACTACTATGAGAGTAATTTTATCATATATTGTTTGTTCCTTTATTTGTTAGTCTGCGGAATTTATTCGCTTACTTGCCCTGTAGTTACTTTATACCACTGTGGGGGTAATGTCTTTGCTTTAGACATTTATTTTTGACAATTAGTATATTACGCTCTTTGATCTACTATAACATTATAATGATTGTTTTAGTTTGAACTCTACTCACTTTGGGGGCTTACTTTCCAGCAAGTTATTCATCAGTTATCCAGGCACCCTACCCGTCTTTTACATTTGCATGTTTGAGAGTACTTTTATGATTAATCTGAGGTGTTTAAATGATAAATATATTAATGTTAGAAATTTTTTATTTGGGTTTATTGTTTTTTGTGTTGGGCGTTTGAAAGCATTATATGCTACCCGAGAATGTTTATGAACACCAACTGTAGAGCAGGTTAATAAATCAGGCACATTCCAGGCTTTTAATATGAGCTGTCCTAAATCCGGCGGAAAAAAAACAACCTAACATTAAAAACCGCGTCAATGATCCTCAGGTAAGTTTTGATGAAAACACGTGTTTTTTTCGTGGGTGTCGTTTCAACTAGACAAAGACTGAACGCACAATCAGTATTATTAATTCAATGTACGAGTGTGTATTCATTGATTTCAAGTGTAAAGATACATAGGTCGACATGTATGATAGTCTCCGCCAAACTTCGCACCATATAAAACAATTCGGGCGCTCACTCTTTCTTTCTCTACTCGGTTTCTTTTCTCTCCGGTCGACTAATCTTGCGGCAATATATTTTATGTCGGTGGTTCTCGGGGATGCGACTCAACATCATTCGCGAATGGTAAAGGTCGCGCCAACGCAGGCCTTTTCGCCAATGATTTGAGAAGAGCCGCAGTGGCCAGGACAGTTAGGGCGACAGTAGCGGGGCTTGCGCCTTAGACTCTTCTCTGTTCACTCGCCGTGAGGTAGTTGCATCCATCTTCATAGCAAGCGTAGGAACAAGTCCGTAGCCTGGCGCCTGCGCCAGTGTGTGGTGCGTCAGGTGTCGTGGTGGGACTGTTGAATGTGGCGCATGCGCAGGGAAACGATGTCGCTTACTTACGACTATCGCCGCCTGAGGTTAGTGCAACCTCATACATAGCGTGGAAAAAGTCCTAGCCCGCTGTCCTGGCCCAGTTCTGTGTGTGGATGCGCACGTGCTCAGCGGGGGACATGGGCGCTGTGCTCGACTCTTCGTGGCGCACTAACTGCTATTTAGTCTACCGATTCGGAGACAGGGCATGGAAAAACAGCGAGAATATCATTAAAAATAGTCCTGCGAAGTTCATAGAATTTTAAAAAATCATCCTTTATAAAGGCTGTCGAACAATTCTCTGAAAAAAGACTGTAAAAACCCCGAAAAATAAAAAATACATTAAAAAAATCACTTTCCAATGGTCCTCAAGATGTCCGAGGAACTCTACACACGGTAATTCGACAAATTTCAGTGAGTAATACGCTATACAGCTCATTGCGGTCGGCAGAAACCGGCCAATCAGAATAGGCCCGCGACAGTAGAACACCATTTTAACCTATGCAGAGGTAAAGCTATTGACCAACCAGAACAAATGGCGGGTTCCAGTTTTTCAAAATACATAAAAATGCAGAACATAGCGCCTAGGATGGGCTAGCTATGCTGACAACTGAGCTATTGGGCTATCGCCGCACCCAATCAGACTCAATAGTGAGTCGATCAAATAGGTACCTATTATAATACCCTATGGGAGAAGTTTGAAAAACCAATCAGAATCAAATGCGGGACAGGTTCAAAATAACAGTAAAAAAAGCGAAAAGATCTGATTGGATGAACTAGCGGGGGCTTGGCTATCCCACCAATCATATGTGCGAGCTACTTTCTCCCCATTGAAGTCCTATGGAGAGAGTGGCGCAATGGAGTATGAATAAAAAAAACATTTTATTAAGTGTAAACATTATCAGATAAAGACTTCAAACCTTCTCCTAAAAATCGAGTTAATCCCTAACAACGCATTTGTCACCAGACCGGCGCTACATAAAAGAATGTGCAATAGAGAGAATCCCCTCGGACAAAATACAGTAATTCAAATTGTTTTAAGCACATCCTCAACTATGAGGTCGTGCATGAAACCAGTCATCATACAAGAATAGGAGCGACAGTGGGCCCATTGATAACCTATGGAGACGGAGAATTGACCAATCAGAAAAGGAGCGACAAAGACCCATTATAGGACTTATATCCTAACGGAGGGAGAAGTTGACCAATAGAATAGGAAGCGAACAGAGAACCCCCATTTCTAACTCGCTAGTGGGCGAAAAGATTGACATGTAGCTTAGATACTAAAAGAAGATATTGTCCTAGAATACGTGACCATGGTTCCGACAGGAGCGCGAGGGTACCAGCTAGGAGGATCATGTTATTTCAGAATTGTTTCCGTTGAGCATTGGCAGCGAGGCCAATCATATTCCAAGGCGGGTGAACAATTTCACAAATACAGTAAAAATTAGCATAACAATATCTCAGCTTGTATTCGGTTGGAAGCGGGGTGGGGTCATCGACCCAGCTTAGGCCCAATCAGAGTCGCCGCGCTCTACTATTCTCATAGAGATTCTTGGGGAAAAGAAACATTCGTGCCGACGACCTCAGATCGGGTGTGTATGACTGATTGGCTAAGTTTAAAAAGGCGCGAGGTTATTTGGACCAATGTGGCGCAGCGACCGCGAGCGATACGCTCCTATGGTATGTGTTCCTAATGCAATCTAGAAAATAATAACTATACATGGCTGAAATCAAATGATAAGCACTATACAGAAGTTTTACCCGATCGTGGTATATAAAATGAATAATAATATGGGGGTAACGGAAAAAAAATAATAATTCAATAAAATCAAGTTTTATTTTCTTTTATTTTTCGTTAGGCCTAGCATCAATAGTTATCTGGTTGCAACGGGAAAATAAAGAAATAAAACAGGATCTTTATTGAATTAATGTTTTTTTTTTTTACCCACCATATATATTATTCTGTTTTTAATATACCATCGGGACAACCGTCAGTATGTATGATAAATTGATTTCGGCCATGTACAGTTATTGATTTCAGATTGCATTAGAAACCCATAGGAGCGGTCGCTCGCTCTCCCATTGGTCCAAATAACCGCGCCCCTCTTTAACTTAGCCAATCACAGATCACGCTCTGAATTTTCTTTTTTCCCCCATAGAACTCTATGAGGAAACGTAGCCGCTCTGGCTGATTGGCTAAGTCTGAGAACGAGCACCGCGACCTTGCACGCGACTTCCAAATCCTAATCAGCATCGTTTCTTTTGCTCTTTTTCTTACTGTTCTTCTCTTGAACTGTTTTCCCGCCTTTGAATATGAGGATTTGGTCTCATTCTCTCTTCTCCATAGGTTTTTATAATTGGTCCTGTCCGCTCCTACTCTTCATGATTGGTCAATTCTCCTCCATAGGATATAATGGCCACCTGTCGCTCCTATCTGATTGGCGGGCGATTTATTGCCACGACCAAATGCAAAGAGACTTAATACAGCTTTTAATGAGAATTAATCTGTAATTCCCAGGCAATTCCCTCTATTTGTGCAAATTCCGCTATGTAGCTCCGTCCTCTGGGCAACGAACGCGTTGTTCGGGGCTTTTACATCCAGATATCTTCTATATTTTATTAGCGACGAAGGCGTTTTCAGCTCTTTATCTGAAAATGATTTACACTTAATAAAAATGATTTTTTTTATCATACTCCATGCACAGACCAATGGGTGCGCTGCAGCGCTTTAAACGACAATATGCCATGATTGCAGCCAGATATTCCTCCATAGACCTATAAGTGTGAGAAGTACTCGTCTACGCTCTGATTGGCTGGGATGAGCCAAGCCCCACGCTAGCTCCACGCAATGCTCAGCGTGCATTTTACATCTGCATTTTTATGAACTTGTCTTTGTTGAACAATGTCGCCGCTCTTTTGAAATATGGATTGGTACCAAGAACACACTCGTACCTAATAGGAATTTATAATGGTAAGATGGGCCTTGATAATGTTTCTTCAACTCAAATGTTGATTCGGACTCATCCACTTTCACAGACAGCTATTTTCTAACAGCCGACAAAAGGTTGCCTGTTTCGTTCCGACAATACTTCGGGACGACTATCGCGTTAAAAAACAGCTATTCCAGGCTGATCACGAGAGCCAGCAGCGGTGCTGTAGAACCGTTGTATCAGCCCATGCTTAAATTGACAACTGCAGACGAGGGAGCTGTGGTTTTTTTCGGTTCCTTCAATACAATGTTGTGTTTTAGTATGTACCGCGACATGACGTATGCCAGCCGGGCTCTTAGAATACTCCGCTTTCACTATACAATTCCCTGGGGCACTTAGAGAGGGCGAAAAACTGAACGCAAAAAACCTGAAGGCGGAAATGTAGCTGATAAAGTCATGCATCAGATGCGTGTGAAAGCTGGGAAAAACCCAGAGGCTGAGGAGGCTCAGCAGGACTGGCAACATTAGTTGAATCAGAGTGTGGCCGGTGACCGAGCGGCCAAGCCTACAAGCAGCATTGAGGTCAGACATAGTGGCACAGCATTCGATCATTCTGTGAGTGGGCTAAAGACTAGGAGAAGCCTAGAAGTGTCACAATTGACATGACTGAGAGCGCGTAGGGTCCGGACTGATTGAATAACAATCAGTCACCCGATGGCACACTAAAGCTCACCCAGCAGCCCACCATCCGCGTTTACCTCCGCATTAAAAAATGGTCCCTTGGTTGCTCGGATTGCATCCGAACGCCACTAGGTCCTAAAATAAGTGGCGAGCATATAAACTATACGGTGTAGGGAGGAGCGTGGCGGCTGGGGGGGAGGGGCGGGACACGTAGCCCACTTTTGGGTAACGTTTTTGATGTGTTTTTTGTGCAGAATGCAGAGCAGAGTTATGCGTGAACATTTCTCACCAACCATCTAAATACGAGCCATCAAAAAATGACCAAACTCCTGTGCTTTCGCTCTGTGTGAGAGCATCCCTGCGCACGACAAGCAAGAGAGTAAACAGTGGTGCAGTTGAGAGAACCCCGCATCACAGAGTCAGGTGTGGCACTTGCTTATCACAATCAGGGACACACTAGGCCGGACACTGACACTACACTCAGCAAACCAACTATAACCTATTCAACCTCATCCCAATCACACTCCCTCATTGTAGAGTCAGGTCCCACCTAAACATCTAACACCTACAGACCCCAACTCAATCACCCGACCTCAGTAGGTCAAGGTCACCATCACATAATAGAGCACACTGATTCAACACATAGAGTAAACTTACCCCTGACAGCAGGGACTCACAAGGAGAAACGTCCAGCAATGGAGGCCGGATTGTTCTCGAGACTCTCCTTTTCCCTTCTCCTTCTTGTCCCCAAACCTCCATTGACGCCCTTCCTTTGCTGTGTTTCCCATCCATATTCCTTTCTCTGTCCGGATTATCTCTTGCATGCAATGTCTCTAGTGGTCCCTCTACTCGTTTGCCCCTGTAGAATTTAACAACAAATACAAGGACCTAGACTCCTCCTCTACTTCCTTCCAGCACTTTCCTATTCAATTCCCCAAACAGCGTATGTTAGACCCTAAAAATTAGAAATTAAATATATGTCAGATAGCGTGGACATTCTAAATAGGTAGAGCCCCCCATTAGGGCAAGCAAAGTTTGCCCCAGCACATCGCAGGCAAGGCAGGGGACACTGTAAGCAGGAGCAGGCAGGGTCCCAGGTAAACAGGTCAGACAGTTCATCCTAGTAGTATCACTAGGCACTGAACATATGGCCAGTATGCAATTGGCAGGCAGGGACATGATGCGTGCAGAGCCAGGCAGGATACAGACATAAATTACAGGTAGGCAGAGGACAGTAATACACGGCAGGCAGGGATCCAAGTATATCTAGCAGACAGAGCCACTTATAGGGCATACAGGACATTTATATAGGCAGGGCAGCAACCGTGTCTAGGGCGCCAGGGCAGGTGTATAGGTAGGCAAAAGCAGTTGCTCTATAGTGTCTGTGCTACGGGCTTATTGATAGGCATGCCAGAGACGTGATACATTGTACAATAGGATAGGGCAGTGCTCATCTGAATAGCGCCCTCATGGGCTAGAGAGTAGTACATAATGCAGCGCAGGAGCAGGGCAATTCATAAGAGCACAGGATGCAGGGTATAGGTAGCCAAGAGCTGCACAAGGGCACTCTATATAGTAGCCGTAGCGTGCAGGGATATAGAAGACTACTCCAGGGACACGGGCGCATATCAGTTAATAGCCAGGGGCGGGCATCATATAGCAAGTCGACGTGGTATAAGAAGGCGCAGAGGCCACAGGCGGCATTCAGTAGGTCCAGGGCAATGGAATCAGTAGCCAGGTGCAGTGAATCAGTAGCCAGGGCAGGGCACAGCAGCCAGGGCAGGGCAACAGTAGCCGAGGGGCAGTGGTACAGGGTAGTACCAGGCAGGGTAAACATGTAGCCAGGGCAGAGGGCGATCATATAGCCAGGCAGGTATAGGTAGCCAGGGCAGGGCACGATATAGCACAGTGGTCTCAGGCTAATTTAGGTATCCACATCGAGCAGGAAGGGGCATCATATAGCAGGGCAGGGCATCATAATAGCCAAGTCAGGGTATTAGATAATGTCAGCAGGCAGGGTCCACAGTAGCCAGGGCAGGGAATCAGATCAGCCAGACAGGGCAACAGTAGCCAGGGCAGAAGGGGCAACAGTAGCCATGCGGTTAAACCCACACTAGCCAGGGCAGGGGTAGACAGTAGCCAGAGCAAGCGGCATCATATGCCCAGGCAGGGGTATAGGTAGCCAGGCAGGTATCGGTCAGCCATTCAGCGTATCGTGTAGCCAGGCAGTGGCATCACTATGAGCTCAGCGCTAAGGGTTTTAGGCTTAGCCAGGGGGAGCGAGGGTCATCATAATAGCCAAGGCAGTTATAGGTAGGCCAGGCAGGGTATCAGAAACGCCAGTAGTTACTCATGGTTCAATCTCATTATCTCATGCCTAGTGCTAATGGTATAATCGGTAGCCAGGCCAGGAACGCATCCATATAGCCAGGCAGGTAATGAGGTTAGCCAGGTCAGTGTATAGGTAGCCGGGCAGGGCATCATATAGCACAGGCAGGGTATCAGTAGCCAGGGCAAGGTCATCATTAAAACTAGCCAGGGCAGGGCAATCACACTATAGCCAGGCAGGGGCATCAGTAGCCAGGCAGGGGGGCAGTTAATATATAAGCCAGGGCACGAGCTATATGAAGGCATACCAGGGCTAAGGTTCGTACATACACAGCCAGGAGCAGGGCGTATTAGTCTGGTCGAGTGTCTCTAGGGTGCAGGTTATCGAGTGTATGTCTCTTACCAAGGGCATGTCTGATTATAAGCAGCCAGGGCAGGGCAGTTATATACAGCACAGGAGACAGGAGCTATTATAGGCGCCAAGCAGTGTCAGGCAGTATATATACCCAGTGGTAGGTCAAACTATAGCGCAGCCAAGAGGGTCAGGTGCGCTAGTATATAGCCCAGGGGCATTCGGGCATTAATATAAGGTCAGCCAGAACAGGGGCAGTATATAGCCCTGTGTCCATATGGCAGTATCTAGAGGCTAGCTAGTATGCAGCACTAGTCAGTATATAGCTCTAGGGCATGGGGCAAGCTAATAGCCCAGGGCAGGGGAGTGCAGTCAGTAATAGCCAGTGTGCGAAGGCAGGGGGCAAGGTATCTATAGCCGATGTGCATTGGGGGCAAGATTACAGACAGGCCCTGCCAGGGCATGGGGGCAAGTATATACGCCTATGGGCAGGTGGCTATAGTCTTAGGCAGCGTAGTGCAGAAGGGCAGTATAGGGTCACTTCCAGGGCAATTTGCGGGGCAGATATATGCAAGCCAGGGCAGGAGGTATACGTATAAATGCAGTATGGTGCCAGTGAGTCATGAGGGAGGCCCACAGTATAAGCCCATGGGCAGGGGCAGATATACCAGGGCTCAAGGGCAGTATATATTAGCCATGAGCAGGGGGACAGTTATATTAGCTCATCCAGGCAAGGGGGCAGTAAATAGCCAGTGGGGCATAGGGCAGGCGAGTCAGTATATTTTCAGCCTTGGCAGCGGCAGTATAGGGCGACCGCCAGGACAGTGGGCAGTATATAGCGCAGGGCAAGGCAGCGTATAGGCCAGCTAGGGCAGGGGCAGTATAATCAGCCATCGGCAGGGCAGTTATAGGCAGCTATGGCAGGGGGCAGTATAGTCGCCAAGCGGCACGGGGCAGTATAGGAATGCCACATGGCAGGGGCAGTATAGGCACCAGGGCACGGGCAGTATAGGCCGCCCGGGGCAGAGGGCATACTAAGTATACCTATGCAATTACGGGCAGTAACATGGCAGCTAGGAGCTCAGGGCAGGTATAGTGCAGACCAGGGCATGGCATTAATAGACGGCACAGAGCCAGGGCAGGGGCATATAAAGACCCAGTGCAGAGGGTGTACAGTATATATGCCATGGGCAGGCCAGGTCGGAGCAGTAGAATATCCAGGGCAGGGCAGGCGGCAGATTATACCTGGGCAGGCCGGTCATACATTAGTAAAGCCAGGGCAGGGCTAATGGCAGTAAACTAGCCAGGGGCGACGATTGGCCCTGACGGGGATCATCATATGCCAGGGGACAGGGGCAGGTATAGCGTTCCAGTGGCAGGGGCAGTATCTAGTCAACAGCAGAAAAGAACCAGAGCAATGTGGCTAGTAATAGAGCAGCACAGGGCACACGAGGCAAGCTATATATAGCCGAGTAGGCAGGGACTAAGTATAGAGCAACCAGGGCAAAGGGGAGCACGATAATAAGGCACGCCGATCGGATGCAGGGGCATGTATAGTCGCGCTAGGGGCAGTGACCGAGTATACGCAGCAGCAGTGGCGGGCAGTACAGGTAAACGCTCCAACAGGCAAGGGGCATATAGATATGGCAGAGCCAGGGGCAAAGGGGGCAGTTACTATAGCTACATGGGGCAGGTAGTTCAGTATATAGCCCAGGGCAGGGCAGGGGCAAGTATATAGTGCCACTGGCAGGGGGCGACAGTATTAGGTCCAGCCTAGTGGCCTCAAGTGCAAGTATAGACAGCTACGCGACATGGAACCAGCGTATAGCGTAGATAGCAGGGCGGGACAGTATATAGCCCGGGGCAGGGGCAGTCACATAGGCAGGACAGACAAGGGTAAGGGGCAGTATAGGCACCCAAGGTACAGAAAGTAGTACATCAAAAACAAAATATAATAAACGTCCATACTCACGCCGGACACCCTGCTGTCCCCGTCCTCCTTCACTCATGGACACCCAGTGAGACCAAACACAGTCACGAATGTCACAAGTGACGCATTGGAGCCCAGCACAGCGCAGCATCGTCTATGCACGCGATATAACGTACATTTGAGATGCAACGCGCTGCCTGCCCCGCTGCCTAACTCCTGAGGGAGCTGAAACAGCACGAGATCAGTGAAACATTTACACGACATCCCGAGATGCTTTCAGCCTCGCAGCGCCGTCTGTCTCTATGCACCTTGCGGTGCAGGGGCGGCGGCCGTGATGGCTGGCATGTCCTGTGTGAAGACCCGGCCATGCAGCCGGAGTGGCTGCCACAGGTCGCTGATCGCGACCATTGCCGGCCCCTGTTAGAGCGCAGCCCACAGACCGGCCACTAGGGTCCCGCCGGGGGGAGACACCGTCCTCCGTCGCGGGGCGATCCGAAGCCGGAGCCCTGTACATCCCAGGCGGACCCCATCGGGGACCCTCACGGGCAAATGCCCGGTTTGCCCAAAGTTCATCCGGGCCTGCTGAAGCGTAAGGTCACGCGATTTGCGGTGCACGTTCATATATTCGAGGGTCAGGCAGTGACACGATCTGTTCACATGTGTCTTGGAGGCGGCAAGAACAGTATTAGCCACATGAGTCTAGGACACAATACACATAAGTGTACGAGGTCACGGCGGCAGCTACATAGAGGTCTCAAGGCCTAGTGGCATTCATGACTCTACAACAGTTGTGGATGGAAAACTGGACAGCAGTCAAACACCAGCAGCACATCAGCAATGAGGTCATGAGAGTTGGCACAATGACAGAGTTTTTGAGTGTGGGCCAATACCCAGTCCCTGGGGGTGTACTAATAGTGTGTGGTAGAGCAAATTGGAGAAAACTGTCAGACAGGGAGAAGGAGTGGCATCAGGCGGGTGGCGGGCAAATTCAGAATAGTGGCTGAGCAGGTAGTTTAACCCAGACTGACCGCCTAAGGCATTGGTGTGTGGAAATTCCTGGGCCGATACACGCCTGATTCAGTCTTGACAAAGGATCATTCCCTCCACATTCCCGTGGACAAGCGGTTCTCCTATGGGGTAACGATGGCCGCCCGGCCACAAAGATGAACATCGAACACCCGCCTGCTGAGCCAACAACTACTGTGCGGGGCGCAGTCGCACACTTCTCCAGCTGCAAACTCGGCAAGAGTTGCGGCCCACATCCAGTGTTTGGCTGCCCAGTAGTCCAGCAGATCTTCTAACTGGGGTGGCGAGTCTGTCCAAGTAGGCCACAACCTGTATGGTTTCAGGGGACATGCATTTTGCCTCATGGCTGCTGTCTGCTGCTGGCGACTAGTGCCCTCCCTCACAAGCGGGTGACAGAACTGCTCATCTGACTCCAACGTTAGGTTAGTCTGTATGGAGCTGGTACTGGCTCCTACCCCCCGCTCACCTTCTACCCCCAGCATCCCGGCAGGTAGTACGTGAGCGCTGAGGAACCCCCCGGTCAGACCTGCCAGAGAGTGAACGTGCCCCCCGCACATGAGGCAGCGGCCAACTGAACTTCCAATGGCTGGTATTCTTGCAGCCCATCTACGTATTTCTTAGTTATGTCTTTCCAACTCTGTCACTACACATGCGGAAAAAAGAGGCATCCCATTTTTGGTGGACCGGTAGCGAGGGTCCAATAGGGCGGATAGAGACCAGAAGTTCATCCCTCCCTGAGTCCGGATGCTGACTATTTTTAAATTTCCAGATTAACAGGAATCTCGTACACTAGCCAGGCAAATAACTATACGCTGCAAGGTGGGGCCCATCTCCACAAGGTGACACCAGAGGGACTCCCTGTCCATCCATTTCCACTGTGAAAACGCCATGCGGTGCTTGGGGGGTCAATCTCTGCCTCATCTTCCTCAACATTCCATCCACCCTCCCTCCGTTCTCTTCTGACCTGCTCCTCCTGCTCTTGTCACCAGTGGGTAGAAAATCCACATCATTTCACCAGACAATTGCTTCTGCTGCCAATGTCTCCTCCTCCTCCATGTTCATTCCCCACGGACTCCTCATGGTGGGCCGCCGCGAGATGTATGACTCGGCCACGTCTCGAGTCCCTAGCCTCAGTGACAGATATGCTTTCTGTCAGCATCTGTTCGCATGACACGGGTAGTACTATCTGTCTGCCTGTATCATCAAAATCGTAAATTGGCTCTTAATCTCTGTTACAAACAGTCTGGTTCCAACATGTAGCAGGCGAGAATTTCCAGCGGGTGTGGAAACATCGACATAGTCAGTAGTTTGTGTTGGGGGAGGCCGTTCGTGCCAGCTGCAACTTGAGAGGTGTGAGCCCTGGCTTTGTACTAATGATAAAGTGTCATGCACAGTTTTCCTGGCCATTTTCCAGAATCGTTCCTGAAGATTCGGTGAAGAACTTCAGTAACCTTTTCAACAACCAGATTGAACGACGTGCGGCCACTTGTTCAGGGCGACATGGAACCCATACTCTCTCTGCAGTGCAGCTGCTGCCAACAACCATGTGTTCCACCCATTGTCCGTCAACCATTGGTTCCCGATATTGCAGTTGCGCTGGAGAAAGCCACATCATCGAATTCCTTGCTACATGACCGGAGCAGGTTCCTCCCCCCGTTTTTGGGTGACTTTATCGATCGCCGAGGGCAAGCCAGGTGTATGAAACTGCGTGACACCGCTGTGCCCTACACATGTGGTTATGATGGAGCATACTTGAGTGGATGCTGAGATGGTGGTGGCGAGGAGGAGGCGGACATGTGGCGCAAGGGTGGCAGCATTTAGACAACGTGGAGGAGAAAGCGGCGTCCACCTGTCCAAGTTGCTGGTGGCCTTGGGCCGGAAGCACATTCACCCATTGGGGCCGTAAAGGACATGTACTGGCGCCTGACCGTAGTTACAGCTCTCCAGACGTCCTCGGGCTTGCCGTGCACCTTGGAACAAACCAATAAGCTCAAGGACTTGGCACCGAAGCCTTTATCTGTTCTAGCATATAATCATATATAAGTGCTGAGTGCTTAAATGGAGGAACTAGTCCTTCTTTGGCAAAAGAAAACTTAGTCGTCTATCGAAGTCTCTTCATCTTGGCTCGGTCACTAAGCCATCTAGTTTTACTCTGAACGATGCAGAGTTCCAGCCACATTAGGAAAGGACGGGACTGCAGTGTACCAACAAACATTCTGGACAGGAGCATCACGTTAGTCAGCTGCGTTGTCATCCTTAGGATGGTTGAGGACGCTCTTTTCTCTTTTGTCTCTTAGCAATCAGCCGTCATCTGAACGTACTGCTGTCTTACTCAACGAGTAGTCGAGGAGCAGAGCATCTGTAGTACCGGGAATAATGTATCCAAAGACGTCTCTACAGCTCCCTTCTATTCTCGCAGAGGTTGTGGAGCCTATTGCACCCTGCTGCAATCACAGCTGCGTGCCCACTTGGGCGCCTGCTGCTCGCGCCTGTTGCTGCGGCGGCAGGATGACCACCACATCTGAGCCACCAATTTCTCTCCTAGCGCCATCCAAGACATGGTGACAGCTTGAGCATGTAGTTGAAACATTAGCGTGACCGTGAGATGGACCTAAGAGGTTTATGCACCTCCTGGACCCATGCTTCACTTTTTTCTGCCTCTACAGATTCTACACAGATACCCATATTGTGGGCATCCTTTTCCGGTGTCTTCAGAAGCAATACAAACTAAGCCACACCGCCTGAGTATCGGATGATTCTATTACAACCTTGCCACGCCAGGCTTCGCTGAGGGCGGGACTGATGTGATGACTACTGCCCCGCCGCTTAGCCTCGCTGAGCCCCTGTGTCTGCTACTTTCTTGATACCGGGCTGCGCCGCCGCGCCTGACGTGCAAGTCGACTGTCCCTCTTCCGCTCCTTACGATGAATTGGAAGCCCTTGCCTCACCCAGGCTCCCAAGTTGCGGTAGGCTAACTCATCATACTATTTGTGTTTCAATCGCCACTGCTCTGTCCTCATTCACCGGTCTTGGTATGCCGAGGCTGACCTCTCTCACAACATGACCTCCCATGCACTCTCCACATCCTATACTTTGCCGCCTACTCGCAAGAAGTGCAGGCGATATTTGGCCCCATTTCTTCGCAGACCGAAGTAGCTGCTGACTGCCCTCCTCCGAAATTGTTCATCCTCGCTATATAAGGCTCCAGAGCCCAGAACCACATAGTAAATGATCTCTGGCTGAGGGAACCGGATGGGACAAGCCGGGACTGAGGAAAAGGTGAGGGCCGCTGCACCACGGGATATGGTCGGGCCGCAGTGGATTACCGCGGGTCTCTAGGGCCAGTAGTCCACACTAATGAGGGGTTGTGTCTGAGTTTCCCCACCGACATCTCTGGCCTTGTGGTGGTGTTTAGTATCAGGATTATCCCACTGGGGGAGGTAAAGGTGGATAACTCTCTAGGTTACTCTCCCAGATCAAGAACCCTTGGCTTGAGCTGTACACAACATACGCCAGCAAGAAATGACAGTCGCGACCGCCTGTGGCCCTCACCGAGTGACCCCACGTGCTTGGTCAGACGTCCCCTTCTGTGCTGCGACCTGGGCCTGATTCCAGGAATCTTGATTTGTGCCTCTGCCACATTTCGCAGAGGGTGCGCTGAGCCTAGCTCATCCACCGTCGTGTCCGTGACCGATACTGTACTTGTTCTAAAAATAGTAACAAGTTGTGATTAACACGTTATTTTGAGTATGATTATATCTGGGAGATATGATAAATACCCAGCCTGTATTTTGACTCCAGAAAACCCAGTTAGGCTAAGCATGCGTGCTAGTACTCCATTGTGAAATAAATTGCGCTCTACACAAATGGCCCAAGGACACTATTTACTTTGAATCTGATTGTAGCGACGATCTTCAACAAACCTGTGTGGTTTTACTAAAAAGTAAAAGCACAAACCAGGCTTAATTTAACCTTTGGCGGATCTCATGAATTAGAGCCTAGCGAGGGAAAAAATGTGTATACATTTCTTGCGGAGCGTTAAAAAGAACGGTTTTATTGTTTGTCAGGCACACCGTAGCAACTAAACGAGACTGAGTCTCTTACTTAACTCCATTGGATGTGACAAATTTGCGCCCAAAAGTAATTGAGGCCGCACAAACTAGTAGCTTATTTGTGCTAAGCTTGTACTCAAAGTGCGTGTTTTCTACGCCACACAGACAAAGAGATACAGTTTTGTAATTAACCTTTGCTAGTGAATTAGGCTACAAGGAAAAATTTATATTATTTTGGCGTTGACCAAAGACGGTTTCCTTTGGGGTCAGCCACACCATCAAAACACGCTTAATTAACCCCTGGGATTAAATTGCGCCAAAGAATTGAGCCCCAGCAAAATTTAAGCTTTGTTGCGTGTTAACACATTCGTGTTTTCTTAACCGCCACCCCAAACAAGAGATACCAGTTGTAAAATTAACTTTGCTTGTGAATTAGGCCTACAGGCAAAAATGCTATATATTTTGGGATGCAATTGGAAAAAGACGGTTATTCACTTTCTCGATCAAGCACACCACAAAACACAACGCTCCTATCTAATTTAACCCTATGGAGATGTAATTGGCGCAGTAGAATTGATGCAGGTACGCCTACGATAATGAGAAGTTGGTATCATGTACATTGTACAAACAACCCAATGACAAATTACCGTAGAATCGATTTCGCCCATCTCTAGAGTAAAGATTATGAATTGTATCAGATATATACCGCACCCGCACTACAGTAAAATGGACAGTACCTTTTGGTCAACTTTTTTCACAAAAATTTTATTGACATATTCCTTACGTGTCCGAAACACATATGAGCACAACGAAAACTTCAATACTGCGACAAATTCTTAAGGCGACAAATTCATTAACGTTTCCGGTTCCCATATGGACCGTTCATCAGACCACGTTCGCCTACACAGAACATAGCAGAACAACATCAATATACTTACATTACCACATAATCTAACCCTACAACACATCCACAACTGATCCCTACTATTAATTATTTACATATAAGTTAATATATGCAAAAACGGGACCATTATATTCATTACATCTATATATATATTACAATCCTAATATCACATTAAGATCTTCAATCCCTATATAATACAAAAATAGCATGATTGTCAAAGGCCTAATCCCTAAACATTTCGCGATCGAGTGATAGAAAACAAAGTATCGCTTATACATAAAATTATACGAGATGATGTTTGTCCTATTTTGGGATGATATTTAATGGGACTTAGCCACAGGCCTGACCTTACTATATTCATGTAACAATTTGTATATCAGTGCCTGTAAAAGAAAGAAACTAGAAACTGACAAAAAAAAGGTTTTTAACCAAAAAAATATAAAAAGTAAATGAAAAAGAAATATATATAACTCCAAAGTAAGCCTCGCTATGGAAATACCAAATACTAAACGTGAGGCAAACATGGATAAACTTGCTACTAAATCAGCCCATAGTATCTACAGGTAAAATGATTAGAGAGATGTGGCGCCATGGGTATAAAAGTTAACTCCGGCGTCCCTTAAGATACAATTCGCCTTCGCCGCAATTACTATTTGACGCGTCATCTACGAAATCAAAGCTGCAACTGGAAGCGAGACTGTCGGCCGTCCTGCATCTCCCTCACTGGCGCCCTGTCGACTGCGACTCGTCATATCCTATACGGTATACAAGTCTTATCTCACTGCGACAATACATAGAATGCTACTTCCGCCCGTCGCTTGCCTTGCTTGCTCCGATTCACTGGTATACTGGTGCGCCACTCAGAATGGTCCAATCTCATCTCTATCTTTAGGATTCCATCCAATCAAAGAGCTGAGATGAAAAAAAGTAGTGCGCGGCAACAGACGATGCTATCTTCACTCTGACCTATTTATCCCTACACCTGCGTAACATATATATTACTATCTAGGTCTCTCTTCATCACTTTCTATATTCAACCTTGGCATTATTTATCGTTGGAAATAAGGCAGACTATTATAACTTCTGGATAATTATCTTTGGTACATACACATGTGATATCCCTCTACATATATCCCGCCTCTATTTGATTCAAGAATATATAAAAAGAGATTTCCCTTAATTTGTCCCATGTTAAAAATTTCTACTAGAGGAAACATTATAAAAAAAGGAAAAAATTATAAAAATGAAAACAACTGAAAAAAAACCAAAAAAATAAAAAAAACCTTTGTTTTTAATTAATAAAATTACTAATAATAATAGCATATAAACCGTACCTATAAATACAATGGTGCAAATGCAATCAACGATTCCAAAGTATATTCAGTCACCAACATGTAACATAACATATGAGAGTCACTAATCCCAACCTACGACAATGCTTCTGCATAGGACTAAAGCGAAAACATCAGTGGTTAAAGACATAGCTATACATCACATTGTTAGTTACATATAAACATAATAGTATGACGACATATTATCCATTCCTCCTCGATATCTCCGAAACAGTTCGTTATCCTCAACAAAACATATCACCGATATATCGCATATGGAAATCTCCCTTACATATATAATCCTCACCCCTTGACAAGAGGTAAAATTTCACATTCTCTCATGGAGTCCTTCACGGTGCAAGGGAAACCCAAATGATGAATCCACCACGACTCGCTTATTCATGTTTCAATCAAACCGAACAAGGATCCCACCCCTTCTCGGGGCGTCTCACTTGCTCTAAGACCTGAAACCTCAATTGCGCAGACTGTATGTTTTAGCCGTCCTTAAAGTGTAGGCAGGAACAGGTAGCCAAATTTTTTTGGCATCGTATAGTAAAGTAGTAGACTATGTCAGAGGCCACCCAATCTATAACCTTCGCATGGATGTCGCCTATATAGGCGACCAGGCCACAAGTGCATTTTCTAATACTATATCCACTACCAGGTACAGGAGTTAACACTAGCGTAAAGTGAATCCACGAATCCGGGATACTCTTCGTTCCGCAGTCAACAGTTGGATGCTGTACATACTCCTTCCCTATATCACATTTGCACATTGTGACACAATGTAAAACATGAGAAGAGTTCCTTCTCTGTACTTGGCGCATAACTCAGAATCACCCTTGAGAGGATGAGCTGGTTATAGTCGCTGGTACTGGGACCAAATGTCCCACGCTCGAACAAGACTATTGCTCTTATGAATTCTTCAATCATCGGGCTCGCCTCGCGCGAAATCATTGACCTATCTCTCGGCTGCTGAAAATGATTCTTGTCAGATGTGTGGAGAAATAGCTCCTTTCAATAGAGACCATCTCTTCTTACTTTTTCATCTTACATATGGGGAACATCGAGTAAACATTAAATGGATGGTAGATGTATCTAAATAAAATCGCCAATACAGTCCATCCATCTGGTACGATCACTTGTTTTCGATGTTAAATAAATCCCACGTTAATAAATCTCTCACTCTAAAGGGTCAATACAGGATATCTTTGGATATTAATTAGAAAAGTAAGGTCATTGACCAGGTCCACACATATATACCGTCAATGCAGCATCCGGTGTGCCCAGTATTCTATGTGCTCCCCAAAGTGCATAAGAGCTTAGAGAGACCACCTGGACGCCCCATTGTGGCGTCCACGGATTCTATTTTTAGCCCAATAGCCAAATTCTTGGAGAAAATTTTGACACCGTTGGTCCAAAAGTCATCTTCCTTTGTGCTGGATACATCGCATTTTTTAGATTTGTTGCAGGAGATAAGACAGGTTCCGGTTAATTCGCTTCTTGTATCATTTGATGTTACAAGTTTATATACGTCAATAGGACATCAGGAGGGTTTACAGGCTGTCACTAGGATATTAGAAGACTCAGATCTGACCTCGGATGAACGTGATTTTTGTCTTCATCTGTTGACCATTATCTTGACAGAGAATTATTTCCTATGTGGGGATGAATTCTATAATCAACAACGATGGACATTGCTAATGGGTCGAAAGTCGCCCCCGCATAACGCGAATGCCATTTATGAAGACTTGTGAAGTGAAGTCCTTGTAAATAACAATTGGGATTTTTTCATGAAACACGTTTCTGATATGGAAGCGAAAGTAATATAGTGATATATTTTTGCGTATGTGGGTGCGGGGGCGACCTCGAGTCCCCCAGGGATTTTCTTAACTTTTGAAATAGATCATGTCCCTGGCTTAAAGTTTAAACCATTGAATAGTTGATACACAACAGCTTCACTTGTGTTGTGATCACACCATGTGCAAGAAGGATGAACGGATGGTATATCATTATCAACTGAATATCTATTCTAAACCTACCGACAGAATAGCCAAATTGGATTACAGTAGTTGTCCATCAGCAGTATAAAACACGTGCCCTGCCAAGATCACAATTTACTCAGGTTGAACGCGTATAGTGAGCGATCCATAAACCACGACAATGGAGGGTTAGGAAGAAATAGGCAGGGGCGAAGGTTACTGGCCAGAGACCATTACCCAGAAAAAACCACTTTACATATAAGAAAGATTTAGGGGATTTAACGATCGAGAACAGAGGACCACAGAGGATGAGACGTATTGCAATTTATTAATACACACACCACCCTTTGTATGTTTAAGATCCACCTAATGTATAAAAAGAATAGTGGATTCGTCCTATTAAAGGGCATATATCCACACATCAAGCAATTCAGCAGCCGGTAATGATTTGCTTCGAGGCGACCGAAAATCTTATAGACAAAGTCTTGTTGCGATGGCTGGACAATGGTCCAACACCAGGTAACCCGATCATTCTCAACGGTATTGTGCGTAATCCAAAGAAAGGAACCGTTCTCCTAGAGTACATTGGTGGACAATGTGCACATGTGAACAAGGGGAGTATTATGTACAGCCATCCAACATACTGGGGGAATAGTATCCCGATTCGTGGATATATAGGCGAAACCATTGGCAGAGAAGGTTTAAATAGTAGGGGTTGGCCTGCCTTAAAGTCTACATACGATGTCCAAAAAATTTGGCATGACCTGTTCCTGCTCACGTTTTAAGGACGCTAAACATACAGTTTTGCGCAATTGAGGTTTCAGGTCTTTAGAGCAAGTGAGACTGCCCGATAAGGGGTGGGGAATCATGTTCGATTTTTGTTGAAAGAAAGGGAGTCGTGGTGGATCATCATTTGGATACCCTTTGCAACCGCGAGTGAGCTCAATAGAGAATGTGAATTTACCTTCAAATGAGGATTAATAGAAAGCGAGATTTCATATAGATATTGTGATATGTTTTTTGTTGAAGGATAACGATACATTTCGAGCTGGGGTAAAGGTATAATTGCACTGTATAAATGTAAATATTTAACTAACAATGTGATGTAGTAGCTATGTCTTAACATGAAAGTTTTATTTTGTCATAACAATGTGTGGTTGTCGATTATGACTAATATGTTAAATGTTTCATGTGATATATTATTGTGACAAAGGCCATTTACCATTGTTATTTATAGGTGGTTATATGTATTCTTTTTAATTTGTAATTAAAAAAAAAAATTTTGTATTTTTATTGTTTTGTTTTATCGTTTTTTCATTTATTAATAATTTTTCCTTTTTTTTTTAAATTTTTTCATGCTAGTAGAATTTAAACAAAGTGAAAAAATAAGAAAAGCTCTTATAAATATATTTTGACATCAAATTAGAGCTGGAAATATGTAGAAGGGTATATCACATGGTATGTAACAAAGTGATAATTATACAGAAGTTAATAGTCTGTCTATTCACGAAATGAAGTGTGCCGTGGATTTAGAAAGTGAATGAAACTAGATAAGATAAATGTACACAGGTGTAGGGTACATAGTCAGAAGTAGAAGAAAGGATGATCTATTGCCGGAACGTCACTCATTTTGATTTGATGGAATCCTAGAGAAGAGATGGACCATAACTGAGTGGCGCAAGGTATACGCAGTGAATGAGAAAGAGGGCGGAAGCTAGATCAAGATTGCCTTTAATGAACGTGTATCCGTGTATGTGATATGGACGATCGCGACGCAGGCGCATGAGGTGTGAGATGAGGGACGGAGAGTCCCGCTTCCAGTTGCCCTTTGAGTTACGAGAGTCGCGCCCGTAATGCGAGCGCAGGCGCACTTGTATTTAAGGGACTCCGGAGTAACTATTTAACATGGCGCCTCTCTCTATTCATTGTCCCTGAAGCCAAAGGGGTGTTAAGGCAAGTTTTTCCATGTTTGCCACGTAAGTATATGTATTTCATGAGCTTATTTGGAGGAGGTTAATTATATAATATTTTTTTTATTCATAAACTTATTATATTTTTTTGGTAAAAGACCTTTATTTTTCTATTCTTTTCTGTCATTACAGGTCGCTTGATACAAATTTACATTATAGAGTGAGTTAGGCCTAGTGGCTAAGTCCCAGATACATCCATGAGCACACTGTAGTATATTTATGTATATGGATATTTTTCAACACAGTGAATTTAGGAATGGCTGCACAACAATTTGATTTTGGTATTTTGTATATACAAGGTTATTATGTATAGATCTAATTGATATAGGGATTGTATATATTATAGATGTAATGAATATAATGGATCCATTTTTGATATATTACATTCTAATGTAAACTAATAAAGTAGTGTATCGTATGAATTGTAGGTTTAGATATGTGGTTAATGTAGTATATTGTATTTGTTGTAGCGACGTGTCTGATGAGAAGGTCTCTATGGGAAACCGAAAACGATCATGAATTTGTCGCTTTAAGAATTGTCGCAGTAATGAATAATATCGTTGTGCCATATGTGATTGGTACATGAGAAGGAATATGTCAAAAAATTTTTGTAAAAGTAGACAAAGAACTATTTAACTGTGTGCGTGTATATAGACAATACAATTGTTGATATCGTGTTTATTTACCGATGCACTCAATATATGCAATTAGTAGTCCTTGGGTGTGCAAAGCAATATCAAGAGTAAAGAAATAATTAGAGATGGGCGAATTGATCTAACGAAGTTGGAATTCGTTTATGAATTTCAGTAAAAACTTCGGTTCTAACGAAGTCGAAGGTTTTTTGGGGTGGACTTCAGGGGTGGAACGAAGTGAGCCTTTTGATTGATAAAATGCTTGCGAGCACATGGCACTACATGGTGTCCAAAGCACTCAGGGAGGAAGAAGGGCATATCCCACTGCATGATCATGTGCTAGATGAAGTGTCCAATCAGAGACCTGTCGGATTTCTGAACTTCACCCGGCACTAAAAGAAAGGACCTGCGGGTTGGGGGTGGCGCGACGCCTGTGGGTAGTCACATACTCCCTCCTCACTCTAGTGCTCATCATGGAAGGTGCTTAGCACGCATGCTTGTGTATGCTCATTACTGAAGAACTGATTATTTATACAGCGATTTCGTGGGGGTGTCTCAGCTTGGTCTCAGATATTGTTCTCATAAATGTTACTATATCCTGATTTTTTATTGGTTGTATATGGATCTGGAAGTCCAGTGTGCGCCACTGCAGCTTCAATATTACATTTTTAAATGCTTATCTGCTCACAGCACCATTGAAATATCCAAGTGGATTCTAAGCCAGTTTCCTGTTGTATTCAAGTTTAAAGGAACAGCAATTTTTACAATACAAATAACCCACATCAATTTTTGGCTGCAATTCTTTTGTCGCAATTTACATCCAGGGGTTAATTTAGGCGTTGTTGTATTTATTCTGCTGTGGTGGTGAGCTCCAAGAAACCGCCCTTGGTCACCACCGCCAAAATATTATACATTTTTCCTGTAGCCTAATTCACAAGCGAAGGTTAATTACAAAGTTTTTCCTCTTAGTTATGTGTCATCGTAGGAAAACACACGAACGCCATTAGTAAACACAGCTACAAAGCTCGTAGTTTTTTGGTTGCTACAAGTCTTTTGGCGTCATTTTACATCCAAGTGTTAACTACAGTAATTTTCTGCAGTTGATGACTCAGTAAAAAGAAACTTTGTTTTTCATTTTTCATTTGTTCATTTTCCATCAACCGCACAGAAGAAAATGTCTGTAGCATAATACAAATCCGAAGTAATAATTAAGCCTGTTTGGCTTTTATATACATGTTAAGAATACACAGAGTTTTTTAAACGGCAATCATAGCAAGGTCAATTTTTTCCGTGGCATTTGTGGACGGCGCAATTTATATCCAGTGTTACCAAAGCCTTGTTACTGGGTTAATTTTGGATGTCAAATAACAGGTTTTGTATTTACCATATACAGATATCCCTTCCACTCAAACAGGTCGTTAGAAATTTAGGAACAAACAGTAAGTGTCAGACGAAGAGGTGGCAGGCTCTTCACATGTGAGGCAAGGTGGCACAAACATTCCTGGAGCAGGCCCAGGGTTCGTCAGCACAGCAATGTTAAGTCGCAGGCAGTGGTATCACGTCGGTGAGGCCACAACTTGCAGACTGTCATCTAGCGGCCGTGGTGTTGGTAACAGCAACAACCCAATGGTTACTATGAGTTTTTTGACTAGGTTCGCCATCCACTACCTCCCAAATGACATTCTGACAACCCCAGGTCGCCAAGAGTCCATGGGAACGGTTCCAGACATCAAGCCATTAGTTGGCAATATCCCGGGAGTGGACAGAGCGGGCCCTCCATCTGACCTCATCCCGGCCTCTGTCCCATCTGTTTCCCTCATCCAGAGATCTACTATGTGGTCTGGGTCAGCGCGCACTATAAAGCGAGGAAGAACAATTTGAGGAGGGCACTGTCAGCAGCTACTTTGGCAGTGAAGAAATGGGGGCCAATATCGCCTGCTTCTTTGCATGTAGTACGGCAAAGAAATAGATGTTGAGAGTGCATGGATGGTCATATTGTGGAGGGGTCAGCCTTCGGCGTACCAAGACCAGGTGAGAGGACAGCATGGCGATGAAACAGCAAAATAGAGTGAATGATGTAGCCGAACCGCACTTGGGAGCCGTGAGGTGAGGCAAGGGCTTCAATCATCGACAGGAGAAGAGTGGCGTCAGCTTGCGCGTCATGCAGGCAGCGGCAGCCCAGCAAGTGGGTCGTGTGGTGCCGTGAGTCGGCAGGAAACTAGCAGCGTGAGGTCGGCAGCCAAGCGCCACAGGGTGAAAAAACCCACGCTTCGCATGTCCTCTAGAAAGTAGCTGCACAGTGGGGTTTTTCAGCAGCCGGCAGCGGGCGGCAGTAAGTCACTATCTAGTCGGAGCGGATTTGCGGGTAAAATCAGCTACTCTGCTGTGTGGCAGTATCTTTGCTAGAGTGCACCGGAGTAGCCGAAATATGGAGATATGTAAGAATCTGTAAGCAAGAAAGTGAAGCGTGGCCAGGAGCTAACGTTAGGCACCACGGGGCCCCCCCCCTGCGTCAACACAAATGCAAGCGACACCATCTTGTGGGCCTGGAGAAACGTGGTCTCAGATGTGGTGGTCCAATCCTCCGCCGCAAGGCAACAGCAGCAGCAGCGCCCAAGGGCGACGCATGCCATTGGCAGCCATCAATGCTCCACCGAACCTCGTGCAGAAGGGACACAGTTATTCCTATGCTTTGACATCGATATCCTCCCGTTCCCAGGATGCTCCTGCTTCCCACGCTACACACTCAAGGCGTCCATCAGTCGTTCAGGCGAGGCGAGTGTGGCAAGAGACAACAGTATACGTCGCACCATCCTAAAGGTGCAGCAGCTGACCGTGCTCCTGTGCCAAGTGTTGGTACTGCAGTCCCTCCCCATCCAAATGGTGGCCTCTGCAGCCTGTTCAGAGAACTAATGGGGCTTGTGCCGAGCCGTGAGATGGAGATTCCAAGCCCCGTAATTTCTTTTCCAAAAAGGCAGTAGCCATTAGCAACTTCAATAAATAAGTAGAAACAGAAGGTGGGCCAGTCCCCTTGAGCTTATTGGTTTTGTTCCAAGTGGCAGCGGCAGCGCGGACCGTCTGGAGCTGTAACTACGGTCAGGGCCAGTACATGTCCTTTACGCCCACTGGGTGAATGGTGCTTTCCGGCCCAGGCACACCAACACTTGGACAGGAGACGCTGCTGTTCTCCTCCACGTTGTCAAACTGCGGCCCTGCCTGCGCCAATGTCCCCGCTCTCTCGTCCTCTCTCCACCCCACCACCACCAGTCCTCGAGCCTCCACAAGTACTGCTCCATCATACACACATGTGTAGGGCACAGCGTGTCACAACAGTTCCTACAACCTGGACTTGCCATCGGAGAACTGAAGTCACACGCGGGAGTAACTGCTCCCGCGTCATGCAGCAAGAAATCAATGTGTGGCTTCTCCCGCCCAACTGCAAATCGAAACCATGGTGACGGACTAATGTGAGGAAACATGGTGTCCGCGCTTGCAACCGTGAGAGGTGATGGTCCATGTGCCCTGCATGGGGGCTCACGGTGTTCCATCTGGTTGTAAAAGGTTCCTGAATGTCTTCCACCGATCTTCAGCAGAAGATTCAGATAAAATGGCCATGAAACTGGCATGCACATTATCCATTTTCGGAGACAAATCCAGGAACACCCTCCTCAGTTGCAAGCGGCAGAAACGTCCTCCCCCATACACGCTGGATATGCGATAGTTTCCACCGCGTTGGAATTCCAGCCTGCCACGATGTTGGACCGACTGAAGAACAGTAGACAGGCCATTAACGATTTTGTTGATTAACCAGCGGACAGGAGTACTCCACTGTGTAACTTTGAATGACAGCCAGTTGTCCAAGCTTCATGCGTAGACACCTTGCTTTTGGGTTTTGCTGAGGCCATCGAGGAGGGCGACGTTATTTGTCCAGTCCGCCAGGACTACGGGATGAAAAACGTCATTCCACTGCTCATGTCCTGGAACAGACTGTGCTAGAAAAATCTGTCTGGACTGGAAGCGTGGCAACTACATCTCGCAGCCATCATGAGATCCGGTGGGGACTGAAAACTTGAGGAGGAGGGACATATTGGAGCAGAACATTGTCTGTTGAATAAGAGGAGAATTTTCCTCACCCAGGTTGACAATAGAGGAGGAGCAGGAGCAGCTGGAGAGAGGTAGATGTTAGATGAAGGAAGCACGAGGCAGATGACCCGCAAAGCACCGTCTGAGTCAGGTATACAGTGTGAGAATGGAGGCAGGGAGTGCCCCTCCGGAGTCACTTGTGCAGATGGCCCGCAGCGATGCTGTATGTTGCGCTGTGCAAGTGACAGCCGAATAGTCAGCATCTGAGGCAGATGGATGCCTACTGGCTCTCCACCGGCAATTGTGACCCATGCTACTGGTCCAGAAATGGGAGCCTTTTTTCTCCCAGCTATTGAGAGGAGGACAAACTCAAATACTATATGGTGTAAATCCTCCGTAGTCAGTTGGCCGGCTTGCCTATGTGCGGGCAGTCGTCCCTCTCTGACAGGTCACCGGGGATTCTTCAGCGCACACTTGGCTACCTGCCGTTGCCGCGGTCTTTGCTGGGGGAAGGTGGGGGGTAGTAGCATACTAGCTCCATCAAGCAGCAACCAAGTCGTGGAGTGCACTTGATGAGCGGGCTTCCCTTCACTCAAACGCCGCCTAGTGAGGAGGGCAGGTCGCCAGCAGTCAGCAGCAGGACTGGAGCAGGACTTCCTGAACCATCAGGTGGTGTGCCCCTACTCTTGGACATGCACTCTGCCACCCCCAGTTAGAAGATCCTCTGGACCACTGCAGCCAAACTGTGATGTTGGGGCCCGAGCAACTTGTCGAGTTTGCAGTGGAGAAAGGCTGTCGCTGTTCTGCCATGTATTGTGGCATCCAAGGCAGTCGCGGTGTCAGTTACTATGTAATGCGGTCGGGGGCCACGTTATCCTCAAGGAGAGGAACCGCCAGCTTGTCCACGGGAAACTGGAACAAACTTAACCTTTGAATCAAAAGTATGAATCTTAGGCGGTGGATCTCGTCCAGAGTATTGGTCCACATCACGACAAATGGCCGTTAGGCAAGTGCCGACGTGATCAAGTCAGGAAGCCATGACGCCGTCACGTTCCCTTCAAACTGGAAGAACACGATTCATAGGGTTCAAACTACCTTCCTTCAGGACCACTATTCGAATAGGCCGCCACTCCCGCGCATCCTGATGGTCACCCACATCGTGCTGTAGGGTCAATGTCTCCATCTGCCGACCCGAAACCTTTATCTTTACCGATGTGAGCAACTGTATTGGCCACCGGCGCCCGACAGCTTCTCACACTCTGTCCATTGAGTGCCACTGTCTGTACTTCATGCTGCGATCAGCCCCAGAGTAGACCGAGGCCTCTGTTCACTGGGATGCATCTGTCATTGTGCGCAGGTGTGAATAGTGCCTACGTCTCATTTTTTTGCCCTACCCTTCCAGAATGTCATATAGTGCCACTGTACTAGTGACCTGCATGCCAGCTAGAAGCGTTGTAGCTAGGAGCTTGCTAGATGCGAACCTAGACGAGACTGACGTGTCTTTGAGATGACCATAAAGACTGTGGTGTGAAGTCATCTGTTGTTTTTCTCTAATTGCCACCATCCAGTTTGAATGTCAATTTGAAGTAGACAACTCCACTCTCTGACCTCAGTGCTGCCTGTGGCTTGCCGTGCCGCCTGTCACCAAATTTTTCCAAAAAGTACAATGCACCAAGTTGGGACATCCAACACTCTGTCACTGAATGTTGCCTTTTATTACCTGAGCCCTCACCAGCTTTGTTTATTTTCTTTCTCTTTACCAGCTTGTAAACATGCTGGCGATTACATTTATCAGCTAACAATTCCCCCTCTCAAGTTTTATTTTGGTCAGTGAGCCCTCACTTAACGACGCCAGGGAATTTTGATAGTGAAGCGATTCTATCTAAGAGCCCGGCGGCAGTCATACCGCTATGCGTGTCATACTAAAACACAACATTGTAATGAAGACCAACAAGCTCCTTCTGCATATTTTAAGCATGGCACAACAGTTCGTACAAGCACCCTGCCAAGCTCTGTGCAGGCCTGGCAACACTAACTGCTTTTACCACGTCTATTCGGCCGTAGTAATTCGGAACGAAGTTATTTTTATGGTCGGCGAAATTCGCTAGGTCGAATAGTGAGCGAAACACCGCAATTGTCGAGAAAGTTCGCACCAATAGCACCACTAGTATATCGACATGGAGTCATTTAAGTCGCATCCTAATTTCCCTGTGCTTAGAGAGGGTTCAAATTTCTCCGTCCATTAGCTTAAAATGGGTCTTAGTCGCATTCCTGATGTACAGATTGGTTCAATACTCCTCCATAGTTTAGAATGGGTCACTGTCGCTCCTATTCTGATTGGCTGGCTTCTGCCGACCAATGAGAAGAGCTTACAGAATTTGAATTACTGTATTTCCCGGCAATTCTCTATATCGCAATTCCCTATGTAGCGCCGGTCTCGGCGACAAATGCGTTGTTCGGGATAGAATTGATTTATGTTTTAGAAGGTTTCAGCTCTTTTTTCAGAGAATATTTTTACAACTAATAAAAATGATTTTTTTGTTCATACTCCATGCCACACGGGGGCTGAGAGCCGAGATTGCATTGCGCCGATCTCTCATAGACTACAAGGGGACAAGTTAGCTCGCAGCTTCTGATTGGCCGAGATAGCCAAGCCCCGCTAGCTCAACCAATCAGCTCTTTTCTGAAATTTTTACTTTTATTTTGAACTGTCCCCCCTTTGATTCTGATTGGTCAATACTCCCCATAGGTTTTAATGGGACACTGTCGCTCTTATTCTGATTGGCCGGTTTCTGCGACCAATTTGAGAATAGCTTTCAGAATTTGAATTACTGTATTCCCGGCAATTTCCAATTCCGAATTCCCGATGTTGCGCTGTTCTGATTTTTTGGAAAGTGTTTTTTTTTTTTTTTATTTATTTTTTATTTTGAGGTTCAGCTCTTTTTCTGAGAATGTTTTCCGCCTTTATAAGGCGATTTTTTTTGGAATCATACCCCTGCTGCCCCGGAGCGGAGCGCCGAAATTTCTGTTGCAATCTTCTGTATGTTTCCTCGATGTTCCGTTTTTTCTTTCATTTTCGCCGCCGCCGGAGCATTTAGACCAAAATAAACCAGGTGTCCCTGTCGGAGCTGCCGAGCGCTGCATTGCGCCGCGCTTTGGCGAGCCGCGATTGTACATGCCTCGGAGTTTTCGAGCGCGCCGCGTCCCGCCCCGGAACGCCTACCCCGCGAGCATTGCCCGCCCCTTCATGCGGGACGCAGCTGAAAGTGGCGAACGCTGCGCCTAACACTGCATCCCTGCGTCCGGCAGCGGGATTCGGGCTGGGAGGCGCAGGTTACTCCAAAAAAACAGGCGAAAAGCCCGATCATACATGTCGCCCATATTGTCTAAACGATGGCACCTGTTTTACATATGTTTTGTATTGCGGAAAATCGGATGTGTGCAAAGAAGAGACGTCAATTCTTGATCTGTTTTACGCTTTGAAAAGCCCATAGAAACAATAGGGAGACGTTTTTGCAGTCCAGAAAATTCATCCAACCAAGTATCACACTTTGTGGCACATTTTTGTATATGTTTAGCACAATACGTTGTACGCATTGCAAAAACTTATCCAATATGCCGTCTGCACAAACTCTGAGGATCTATAGGTTAAAGTGGTTTTGCCATGATCTCATCTCATACCTCCTGTATCCTGCTCCTCAGCTCTGTGCTCAGAAGGGGGGTGTGATTTGTTGGAATTGCAGATCATGTTACCCAGCAGGATGACATCACCAAGACTTTCCTCTCTGTAGTGAAAGAAAGGTCTAGGGAAAAGCTGTGAAGTAGGTACAATGTAGCTCAGAGATAAAACTTTTGCCCCCAGATACAGAGTCCTAAGTTAAAATCCCGCAGAACCAAACCTGTGGATTGTTTTTTCTCTTTGTCAGTGCACAGTCCTCATTCAGGTTTTTTTTTTTTAATTTATTTGCACTGTTTGACTAATTACAGAGGAGTACAGAAGACTGGATAGGTGACAGCACCTGGGGTTGGAAAGAAAACCCCGGAGGGGGT
>JAODAL010031337.1:0-48587 GCA_025379985.1 Phyllomedusa bahiana
TTTCAACCAAAATTTAAAGGGCTGTACGTAACTGCACCAAACCCTTGTTATTCCTCCCTAATAAGAAGATTTTGAATTAACTGTAGCACTGATTTAGAATTTGATTTTTTATTTGTAAAAAAAAAACCCTACTATTATAAAAACCACCATGTGACTACATAATATGGAATATTTATTTTAACAGAATGTATTCAGATATTCGAAGCTATAAATGTCACGGGTCATGCTGTGGCTGAAGCCTGTGGCTATGGACATGCCCATGTACCTCCTCACTGCTCTTGATGTCTTGGTTATCCTGCACACCAATCCACTGTTGCAGGTTATGCACATGCGCCCAACATCCTGCTTTTTCCATCTACTGTCTCTCAGTGTCTTCCTTAGGGTGTTGCACCCTGATTTAAAGGGCCAGTGCGAGACACTCATGCTAGGTTTGGCTGTAGTTTTTGTGACTTGTGATATGGATGAGAAAGTCCATATCCTGAAAGAAGGTCTTATCCATGTCAATAATATTAGATAAGATGTTTCAATATAAAATAAAACATTTTCAAAAATAAATTGCTGACTGCTACCAGAAAAGGAAGTGATGACAGAGATACTATGGAAGAAATGAAAATGTGTTAGAAATGTAATGACAAACAGCACTAAGGGCTATAAATAATGGAAGATGTATGATTGATCTTGGGAAACTGTCCAATTTCTGCAAGGAAAAGTTGGCAACACTTCACCAGGGGATCTGTGTTCTGTCTTCCTCTGTGTTAAAGAGTTCGGTATAAGATAGGTGGTAGTTGATGGACAGGTGACATTTTCAAGCAATGTAACTTTTCATAAATAATTGTACTAAATAAAGTAGAATGTTTGTAATGAAACAAACATAGGGCGCAGCTCCAACTACTGTTAGTGAAATCTGTCAACACTTCCCTATTTGTGGCTCCAAAAAAGGGAAGAAATCCAGGATGAAGGAACAAGTTCAGAGTTTTCTTAGCCAAGGCTTTCTCCTTGTTCTATTTTTTAGGATCTGACTTTATTTTTGGTAATAGAAATGGTAAAGAACAGAACTTAAAAGAGTGGTCTGGTTAAGAAAACCTTACTCTCCAATATTGTAGTTGTCAGAACATTTCATTCCTGTCCCTAGGATCCCCAGAAATACCTCCAAACCATTTTTTTATTTGGATTTGCATAAACTCTGCCCCTTGTGAGTTTCAGTTCAGAAGAATTGTCCTGTCAAAATGAGGAAGGATTCCAGATAGACAATTATCTTTTTCAAATAGCCTATAGAATTCACTGCACATTACTTATAGCAAAAAGTAGCCACCAGTGGAGTAGCTACAAGAAGTGACTAACTCTGGACCTGAGTTGTCCATGCCTTACAGTAATGGCACATTAGACACTGACTGATGCTTCATCTACCCTTAACCAGGGATATAAATTTTGATCATCATATCTGACTAATGTGTGTCCTAAAAGGAAAGTTCCTCTTTCATATTCAATCATGGATAAAACATTTACTGGGATTCACTATTTTTAGCTCCCTTCATGTCAACTTTTGGTGATTTTAGAAATGATTATAAAAAGGTAAAATATAATCTACATGCTGCTTTTAAGTTTTTTGCTATCGCTATTGATTCAAGACCTGTGATGTTCACTGCCAGTGTATTAGGAGCCTGGATTTCCTGTCTGCGTTAATCCACTTCCTGTGCTTTACTTCCTCCTCGTTATTTCTCTGCTGGATAACAGTGAGTTGCATATTTAGCATCCTTCTAGCCACAGGAAGAATGGTATCTTTAAATATCCAGAAGTCAAAAGTGATTAGCATACTTTAAATGTCCAAAGATGGAGCAAATGCAAAGAATACAAATAATATGTCACAACAAAGGTGATAAACTGATTATAACTCGATTGTCTGGTTCAGAAAATCCATGTTTAAATACCCTTTTGCAGAATTTAACACCTTCTTTAACACTAAGATGTCCACTTCTAGCCGATAACACTCCTTAGGTAATTTCCAGTGGACATACGGACGATATAAGGCATTTTTGGGAAAGGATGGCGATTGCTTCCCACTCTGCCAATCCCTTCACTGGCTACCCATTGCCCAGCGAATTAATTTCAAGTTACTAACCATGACCTACAAGGCTCTCCATAACCTCTCCCCTCCATACATCTCTGCCTTAATTTCCAGATATCTCCCCTCACACAATTTCCGCTCCTCACAGGACCTTTTTCTCTGCTCCCCTCTTGTCAGCTCCTCACACAACCGTCTCCAAGACTTCTCCCGTGCTTCCCCCACACGCTGGAACTGACTGCCCCAACACATCAGACTCTCTTCCACTTTCACCAGCTTCAAAAGCAACCTGAAAACCCATCTCTTCAGGATCGCCTATAACCTATAGTAACACCGCTGTCACTACACCCTCCGCAAACATGTCTGCCCCTAACCTTCTGTCTCTTTCCCCCTTACTTGTAGATTGTAAGTCTTCGCGGGCAGGGTCCTCTCTCCCTCTGTACAAGTTGTTAGTCACATATTGTCATCATTGTACTTGTTTGACTTATGTTATGTAAGTAACACCCTGGAATGTACAGCGCACTGGAATCAATGATGCTCTAAAATAAATAATAATAATAATTGCGGTCACCTCAACTAGGTAGGGCTAGTAATTAAGGGCAAACTCAAGGTGAAAGTTGGGGCCTTTTTGTTGTTTGATTAAATGTCAATAAAGGTTATATTTTATTATTAGTATATTATTGGCTAAATTTAGACATTTCTCAATGTTGGCATTACATAGTTACATGGTTTATAAGGCCGAAAAAAGACAGCTGTCCATCCAGTTCAGCCTATTGTGCTAAAGTGTTGATCCAGAGGAAGGCACGAACCCCCATGAGGTAGAAGCCAATTGTCCTCATTTAAGGGAAAAATTCAGTCCCAACTCTAATCTGACAATCAGAATAAATCCCTGGATCAATGACCCTTCTTCAGTAATTGTTTTTGTCACCTAGCAATTTATCTTGGGGGATCAAGCCCAACAACATGTTTAGACATTTTCAACGACACCCTCATAAGTTTAGCTAGAGGTGAGAGCAGATACAAAGAGTATCTGAAGGACTCAGCGTGTCCATGCATTAAATGTAATTAATGTCCTCAGCACCTCCCTTAGTATTGGTGCCTGTTGAATGACCAAAGTCCACTCAATAGTATAATCAGATTAACAACACTCCTTCTTCAAATTTGTATCCTTTATTCTACACAATCACAATATACATTATACGTGCATCATAGGCTATGTTCACATGGGTTATCCACAGCGTAATTGTGGGGACAGATTTCGCCCGCAATTACGCCAGCTCGCCGGCCCCATAGACATTCATCATCCACGGCGCGTTTCCCACCATGAATAATTGACATGTCACTTTCTCCCCGCTCGCCGTGTTTCGCATGCAGCATGTTCTTCCTGTTTTCGGCAGGGAGAACATGCTGCTTGCCAGACTGGCGTAACTGAATTTATACCAAAAACTGAATATGAAATTGAACTAATTACCCTACCACAAAAACCTTTTGGTTATATTGGCGGGGTAAGTGGAAGGGCATAGGGATAGTTTATGGTGCTGCCGTTTTTGGGGCAGTTGCTCTGCAAAGGGTTCATTTCTTTTTGACCTGACTTCAATAAACATCTTTTTAAGTCACGAAGCATTTCTAAATTTACCAGATCTTTTTATTTAACACTTGACTTAAAAGAACTGAGATGAGAAGTGTAAATTTAGAATAAAAGTGATATCTGGGGTGGTATTTTACATTTAATTAAACAATTAGATTTACTTTTAGTCACATTTTATGTGATAAACCACCCCCTGATGCAGTAACCGCATTCAATTAAAAATAATGAGTCCTGACATTAACACACACTCCAACCAAAAGACTTTAACACGTTATTGAACCGAGCTCTGAAATCAGTGGAGAAAATGTCTTATAAATTTAAGCCATCAGTTATCTGTTAAACAAGACCTAAAACCAAAATGATGATGGCTGGAATAGGAAAATGATCAAATAAAGAATAAGTATGGCACAAAGTCAGAGGTAGTGGAGTGTCCTTAAAAACTTTTTCAGGGAATTAGGCCAAAAGCTCAAGACAAGGATCTCCAAGGTATTATTTTCAGAAATATTACCTGTTCCGTGGGCCACACCAGAGAGCAGGAGATTAGAGAGGTGAATAGGTGGCTCGAAAATTGGTGTAAGAAAGAGGGATTTGGGTTTTTGGAGAACTAGGCAGACTTCTGTCTTGGCTACAGACTCGATGCTAGGCACAGGCTGCACCTAAATGGGGAGGGTGCAGCTGTATTGGCGGACAAAATAGCCAGGAAGTTGGAGGAATTTTAAATTATGGACTGGGGGGGAGGGCAACTACAATGATAGCGTACAAGATAGTGAAGATAGAGAGCTGGAAATTAGGAATAAAGCAGGGGGTGGAGTAGAGGGCGGGGCTGCTAACAAGTGACATGTCAATTCTCCCCCTGATCGTATTGTACGCGCAGGGGGACGACACATAATCCATAGCTCTCTATAAGAGCTATGAATTACCGTACTTGCCACGCGCATTTCCCCACGTATAATGCACAATATGCAACAAAATGCGTGCAAAATGTACAGCATTTTAAGCCGTGTGAACATACCCTTAGAGTCAGTAACTTTTTATATACAGTATCCATAAGGCACTAGAGTAAAAGTTTCTTATCAGGATGAATCAAAATGAGCAAATTAAGGACTTAAAACATTCCCAAGCATACAAACATAGACCTTATGTATGGAATAGATCCACACTTACCTCTTGCATGCTAGAAAGAAGGGATAGACCACAAGCCAGAGACTCACAACAATAAGCTAAACATGATGTGGCAAGACTGGGAGGAGAGGGGGGTCTGATTATAACATAAAGGAAACCGAAGGGACCAAGTGAATGGCACTACAGTAAAACTAAATGTAATCCTACTTATCGACTTGTCTCTGTTTTGTGGTCATTCCTATACCAAACCCTTATTGTTTTAAGAAGATTTACATGATTTTTTTCAATGGTTACAGACTACAAACTAATGTTTTGGAGTCTGACTCATACTCTTTCCTAACACTTAGGCCTGGTTCACATGTGCATTGGAGGTTCCGTTTGAATACAGTGGATCCACTGGGTTTCCTTTATGGTGGCCACAGTTTTAACCCCTTCCCAACATTGGACGTAAGCTGATGTCCAAGTCGGGTAGGGGTTTCCGCAAATGGACATAAGCTTACATCCAGACGATCGGGCAAACCCGCACATAAAGTTGGCACAATCGCTGTAGTTACCCGCAGTATCAGCCCCAACTGGAGATTATTCCGGTGGGGGGCGATTAATCCCTTAGCTGAAGCGAATAATCGCGATTATGATAGCTAAGGGAAAGACAGAGGGAGGAGGCTCCCTTTGTCTCCATCATAGCACCTGTGCCACAATCGCGGGCTCCGATGGCTTCCCTGACAGCCCGGAAGCCTAACAAAAGCTTTCAGGCTGCCTGTGATGTCACTGGTCCCAGCTATGCCCTGTAGGCATGGCTGGGTATAGTGATTGACAGTTGCCATGGAGAGCAGTACACATCTGTATGTCCCCTACCTGACTTGGACATAACAGATCACTGTAACAAGTCCCGTATGGTGGAAAGTTAAAAAAAAAAAAGGAAAAGAGTACAAAGAAAGTAAAAAAAAAGTAAACCATAAACACAAAAAAGTTAAATCAAAACATGTACACAGCCCTTTTCCCTTTCCCAGACACCAATCGCCCCCAAAATATAAAAAATAAACAAGGTATGCATATTTGGTATTGCAACTTGCGTAATGACCTACCCTATCTGTCATGTTATTTAACCCACATGGTGAAAACTGTAAAATAAAAAAATAAAAAACAGTCACAGAATTGCGATTTTCATTCATCCCATGTAAAAGCACATAAAGGAATAAAAAGTAATTAAAAAGTCATATAAATGCCAATTTGGTATCAATGAAAATGTCAGTTCATTCTGCGAAAAAAAGCCCCTACACAGATCTGTATCCAGAAAACTAAAAAAGTTATGGCTATCAGAAGATAGCGATGCATAAATAAAAACCACTTTTTTTTAAAGCGCTTCAACATAAAAAAAACTATATAAAAGGTATCGCAATAATCGTATCAACAGGGATGTGAGAGGACGTGCACATCAGAGCTCCTGCACAAGACTAGTTAAATTATCCTGATACTGGGGCAATCGGTGACCCCTGACACTCCACTGTTGGAAGGTGCTCACTGCACTTGTGCCGTCGGAGGTACATTTACGATGACAAAGTGCAACAGGAAAGCAGGCAAAAGCTTGGGGTCCGAGTTTTAAGATGTCAGATGGACAGGATAGCATGGCTCGACAGAGGGGTGGGGAGAGGAAGCCATAGCAAAACTTGCCTAGTATGCACATATGCCTGCAAAAGCACAGCAGCAGCAGGAGAGGTGGTGCACACATAAGACAGTGAAGGTTCTGAATGTGAGGGGGAGCCATATAATCCCTGAGAGCAAGACCTAAGGTCACAAGCAGGAGGGAGTCAAACACTATCTATACTGCATATAAGCAATCTGAACCAATTATGAGAGATCTGCCACTCGCTAGTAACAAGTGCAACTCTTCAATATCTACCCTGAGTACTCAATTTGGTGGGTTTAAAGAAGAAGTATCCTTTCTGTGGTGTGATATGCATAAAGTGGTAGAATGTACTGTTGCAGTAGAATGGAGAGCTAGTGATCTGGAAGACAGGATGAATCCTGTGCTAAAAAGAAACAACAGGAGACACTCTCAAGATATTAACGCCCTGATGCTTAAATGGGTTTTATCGTTACAAAGATCATGTCTCAGATTATGGGGACAGTAAAAATAAGCACTTTTGTAATTTGGTTGCATTACCTCAGTCACTTGGTTTAGCAGATATGAGCTTTTCTGTAAAAGCTTTTCTGCTGTTGCTGGTCGGACACGCCCCCTGGACGTTTCCCGCCCCCAAAACACGCCCCTTGCACTGTGATTGGTTAGCTGGCATTTCATTCAGCATGTTGGGATACGCCCCGAGACAGAAAACACCCCGGCCACGCCCCCTGCACTGTGATTGGCTGCCTGCACACTCTGTGTTTACTCCCCTCTGAGCTGTTAAAATCGATAGTGAAACCAAGGTCTGCTGGCTGCATGCTCATCTCCCAGCTCTAGGGTCAATAATCTGAACAATTACTGCCTGTTTAAAGGGCTTTTGCCAAGAGGTTGATTCACTTCCTCACAGGTCCAGTCCTTAAGCTGCTACTTTGAAAAGAGGCCATTCTGTTCCTCAGATCGATTGCAATCCCCGCCTCCTTATGATGTCATCATCTGTAGTGTATAACATAAGGATTCAACACAGTGTTTGTACAAGCTGTATGTGTAGTGTAATGCTTAGCTGTTCCGCTCTGCAAGAGAGAGGTTAGGAGTTCAAGCCCTATCAGTAGTTTTTTTTTTTTCTTTTATAAATTGTACACATATGTAAAGATATGAAAATATGTGTGTGAACATCTATAATTTTATTTATATTCACACACAAAGCTCCCCTATATAGTGTCCCATCCTCGCAGTAGTCACACCAAGCACTTCCAAAATATGTGATACAATGCATATACTCTGGGGGATGAGACATGATATAGGGGAGCTATGTATGTGTATATATATCATTATAGAGATTGACATATATATATTTAGGTCTCTATACATATGTGCAGAATTTAGGGGGGGGGGAAATACACTGTGAGGGACTAGAACTCCAAACCCTTTCCTTGTAAAACCAAAGCTCTACCACTGCACTACCAGCCCAAGTTAGTTACAGGTTGAAAAGGGTCTTCTCTCAAACCTGATTGCTTCGTCCCCCACAGGTCACTGACAGCAAGCAGAGATCTTTACTTGAAGATGACATTTGTCCTTGTAGTTGAGTAAAGATCTCTGCCTGTTGTCAGTACAATTTGGGTGAACACCACTAGAACAGAAGTTAAAGCTGCTGGCTTTCAGTGTCATTTGTGTGTAAACTAAGAGATATAACAGGTGCTTGCTAGAGCTTGTGGAGCCTCAAGGCTGCAGACATAAGCATGCAGGAGGCTACAGAGCTGTTACATCCAGACAACTTTCTGCATCCCCTGCTTCATACAAAATGATGATGTCACAGGTCTTCAGTGAGGGGAGACACACCTCCTGGGAGGAGAGACACGCCCCTGGATTTCAAACTCAATCTGAGAGAATTAGCTGAACAGCACGAACAGCTCGAACGATAAAACTTCTTTAAAGTAGACAATTTAGAAAATAGACTGAAACACAATAACGTCTGCATTACGGGTCTGCCCAAAAAGATGAATATTTTGGAAAACGGCTCACAGATACGTTCAGCAAGGACAATCTAACTCCTCTATTTAATAATAATAATAATAATCTTTATTTATATAGCGCCAACAAATTCCGCAGCACTTTACAATTTAGAGGGTATAATTACAGACAAAAGACATACGTTACACAGTGAAAGCTACCTACAGATGAGACACAAGGTGTGAGGGCCCTGCTCGTAAGAGCTTACAATCTATGATGGTGTCTGGGGGAGACAATGTGGGAGAAGTGCTGAATTTACAATGGTCCAGCCTGGTTTCATAAATAGGGGGTGGTTTACATACAAATTGGGTGAACCTGCCACCCTGACAGTACATCTATATACAGATAAGTGCCTGTGAGTGCCTAGTGTAGGCAGTGACAGAAATGTGTGTGATAGAAGGTGTGGTTAGCAATTAGTGGTTTTGGTAGGCCTGCCTCAGAAGATGTATTTTCAGGACACTCTTAAAACTGCGAAGGCTAGGATTGTGCCTGATGGTACGTGGTAGCATGTTCCAGAGAACGGGTGCAGCACGTGCAAAATCTTGAAGACGGGCATGGGAGGTTCGAATGATTGTGGTCCGTAGTTTGATGTCCGCAGTTGAGCGGAGAGAGCGGGCAGGGTGGTAGACAGAGATGAGGGAGGAGATGTAGGGGGGAGCAGCACTGTGGAGAGCTTTATGGATGAAAGTGATTAGTTTATGCTATGTTCTGTACTGGATGGGCAACCAGTGCAGTGACTGACACAGGGTAGAGGCATTAGTATAGCGGCTGGAAAGAAAGACCAGCCTGGCTGCTGCATTCAGGACAGATTGGAGAGGGGAGAGTTTGCAGAGTGGGAGACCGATAAGCAAGGAGTTACAGTAATCAAGACGAGAATGAATAAGAGCAACAATGAGGGTTTAAGTTGTTTCGATAATGAGAAAAGGACGGAGTCTGGAGATGTTCTTGAGGTGCAGGTGACAAGAGCAGGCAAGGGATTGGATATATTTGCCATTGAATGTGCACATCGTATCCCCACAAGCACTCTAACTCCTGGTGCACCACCTAGGCCAGTACTCATTAAGCTGCTCCACTATAAAGACTGGGAGATTATTTTCCGCAAATCAAAAGAAACACAGGACATCCAGATAAACGGAAGCAAAAATGCATTCTTTCCAGACTTCTCAGCGGAGGTACAGAAAAGAAGAGCACAATTTTTGGACGGTAAAAGGCATTTGAGAAGTGTAAGCATGCCTTATGTCATGCTAAATCTGGCCAAACTGAGAATAGTGTCTCGGAAAGGCATACAGTGGGGGAAAAAAAGCATTTAGTCAGCCACCAATTGTGCAAGTTCTCCCACTTAAAAAGATGAGAGAGGAAGGTAATTGACATCATAGGTAGACCTCAACTATGAAAAAATGAGAAACTAAATCCTGAAATAATTTATTTGCAAATTTCTATTTCTATGAATAGACTATAATGAAGAGTCCATAAGACAACATCAACACCAACAACACCTGAGAAATTTAGGACAACATCTGAATCAGTGTATAGCCTATAGTTGTATCCTTTACAGATTGCTAATTACTGGTCTAATTTGATTTTGCCAATGCTTACCATAATTGATTGGCCGGCCCAACACAAAGGTGCTTTTTTTTTGTTTTGCAGGTTGTGGGACATTTAATGTGAGTAGTAGCATAGTGTTAAACACCTTCCTGACTATGGAGAACTCTTACACCGATTGGGCTTTGGCAAGCCGCATTCGACTGTCCATTTCTTTTGCCACTGGTTTTTTTGTTTTTTGTTGGGGGGGTTTGTCTTAACTTTTCACTTTGTTTCCAAGATTATGGGATTCTGGTCTATTATGTGATCTCTTATGATATCTCTTCTGTCAGTGCTGGGCCTACTTAATTCCTTCCAATTTATTAAAAATGGTGGATAAATTTGCATTCTCTCCCAGAATATGAGAGGACTGAATGATGCAGCCAAAAGACATGCAGTCTTTAGCTTCTTAGCCACACATTTACCTGCATAACAGGAGACACTGTACAGTACATTAAGAAATCCAAGTTTTCGCATACATTTCACTTTACATATACAAATCAGTCGTGCTGGGTGAGCTTATTGGTACACAGGAGTATACCATTTAAGTGTATAGATGAAAAATCTGATGCAGAGGGGAGATTTATATGTCTTCATTGTAAAGTTTACCAAATGACCCTACCAATATTTGTTGTATATATCCTTTCCTATATATTTCTATACTTTTGATAGGAGACTTTAATACTGTGGTGAATTTAAAATGGGATCATTCTGCCACCTCAGATTTCTCAGGGGGCCTGGGGCTGACCTCATTTGGTAAATTACGGGAAACGGCTCTCGTAGATCTATTGAGCAGTAAACACTTAGGGCTGCATGTATGAACTGGGCTGCACCAGATATATGGCGTCTTTTCAGCCCGATACCAGGCGCAGCCCCGTTCGCTACATTTATAAATGGCCCGCACGCCATTATCAGGCGCATTACATAGCGCCTGTGGCATTTTGTAATGTGCCTGATTTCAGGGGGAGTGCAGGAGGTTGGGCGCACCACAACCGTGTGACGCTATGGCATTTCTAGGTGCATTGCTGCTGGAACAGGTATACCACTTTCAAAGTGGTATACCTGAGCCAGAAATGTCGTACAAGCACTAGAATGTGCCTGATTTATGTCCCGCTGCAGATTGGGTTCATAAATCAGGCACATTCTAGGCTATTATTATGCGCATGAAATTTGTCGTTTAAACATCAAATTTCATACATGCCGGCCTTAGAGGTTAAACAATATACCTGTCAGTCTAGCTCTTATTTCTAGGTATGATTGATATGGCTATTGGTAATTTTGCAATGAATAAAATGACAATTGATGTAGAAAATTTACAACGCAGTTTATCAGACCATAGTCATATATTGGAAAAACTACGAACACAACTCTCTATCTCCAAGGGGCCTACGATGTGGAAACTTTATCAATTCTGGCTAATGGTAGTACATATTCCAACCTTGACCATAGCTATACAAGATTATTTGTGAATAAATAACGGATCAACATCGCCACATATGCTCTGGGATGCAATGAAAGCCTATGTTAGGTGTATGGTCATCAAACAAATTCATAAAAATAAGGCACAGAGAGATGCATTAGAATAAAATAGGGTTTCTTAAACTTCCTTTGAAGAAGGGGAACGAGTAGGTCATTTATTGGTGGTAATATCAAGGACCCAAATAGGCTCAACCCACACATCAAATTTAAAGGATCACAATGGAACCTTAGTGTCCGATTCGGAAGGTATCAAGAGGGTTTTGTATAATTTCTACCAAAATCTTCATAAATGCAGATTAGAAATGTCTCACACTGAAATAGAATCACCCATACAATTAGCGGTAATCCGAAAGGTGGTTCATGCTTTGGCTAATAATAAGTCACCAGGTAGGGATGGCCTGCCCAATGAGGTATATAAAAAAGTGATGAATCTCTCCTTTCACAACTGCTAGAAGTTTTCCAATACTCTGTTGCTCAAGGCCGACTGCTGGATTCTATGCAGGAAGCTGTTAATATTGTGCTGCCTAAACAAGGCAAGGATCTGCTTCTGCCAGAATCATACAAACCTATCTCACTGTTATTGGTAGGTGCTAAAATTTTAGCAAAAGTAGGCAAATTGTTTATCTTAATATATTACTAGCATAATTCATGCGGATCAGACAGGATTCATCCCAGGGAAATCAACTGCTATGAATATCAGGCGTCTTTATCTTAATCTACAATTACCAGTACATAATGAGGGTCCAGCGCAGTTTGCTCCTTAAGTTGCCACTAAGGCATTTGACATTGTGGAATGGGGATTTCTTTGGAGCAGATGAATTTTGGGTCTACATTTATCTCTTAGTTAAGACTTTTTTACACTTATCCAGGGGCGTTGCTAAGGTCCCAAAACATCTGTGTGTTAACCCCTTAAGGACCCGGCGTTTTTTTTTGGTGACACGTTCGTTTTTCCGTCCTCGCCTTCTGAAAGCCATAACTTTTTTATTTTTCCACCTACATAGACACATGAGGGCTTTTATTTTGCAGGACAAGATATACTTTCTAATGGTGTTATTCACTATACTATAGAATATACTGGGAAACCGCAAAAAAATTCCAAGTGGGACAAATTGTGAAAAAAAATGTATTTTCGCCATGTTTGCGGGGGTTTTGCTTTTACGGCATTCAATCTTCGGTAAATATTAATGTGTTATCTGTATTCTACAGGTTGTTACGCATCCGGCAATACCAAACATGTAGGGTTTCCGTTATGTTTTGGTACCGTAAAAAAATTCCAAACATTTTCTTTTTTTGAAATTTGCGCCACGGCGCCATTTTGTGTGACCACTAACTTTTTTGTACTAACACCTACGGACGTCAGTGAGGGGGCATTTTTTGCGGGTTGAAGTGTACTTTTTATCGCTAGCAGTTTGGAATGCATGCGACTTTTTTGATCATTTTTATTCCATTTTTTTGAGTGACGTAAAATGACCAAAAAAAAGCAATTTTGGCATTTGAATTTTTTTTTCTCTACTGTGTTCAGCGTACGGGATAAATGATGTTATAATTTTTATAGATCGGACTTTTTTGGACGCATCGATACCAAATATGTGTAACTATTTTATTATTTTAATGATTTTATTTGTAAAATGGGGAAAGGAGGGGTGATTTGAACTTTTAATACTTTTTTTTGTACTTTAAACTTTATTATTATTTTTTTTTTACTGTAACATTTAGTCCCCCTATGGTGCTTGACCACTAGGGGCGCAATTGGGTTAATACAACCTAATGCATTGCATAGGAATGCATTAAAGGTATACAAAGATGGTGCTTTCCCACTTCCTGTCTGCGGACGGAAGTGGGGCAAACCGGCCAGGGTAAGTGACGGGAGCCTTCACAGGGCTCCCCACCACCGTGTCCGTAACGATCGATGTGCGGCACCGATCGGCGTTCATTCAGACGCCGCGGCCATCTTTGCCGCGGTGTCTGACGGGTTAAACAGCGCCACCGGGCGGAGCCACCCGCCGGCTCTGTTACTGCCGGGTGTTAGCGGCGATTAGCGGCGATCCCCCTGCAAAGCCCCTTAGCGGCCCTGGGACGTACTCATAAGCCCAGGGTCGTTAAGGGGTTAAAGGGAACCTGTCTCATAGATTATGCCCCCCTGGCTGAGGATAGCACAAGCTAGTGTCAGATCTGCTGTTTCCAGCACTGTGTCCCTTATTCTGTAAGATGCTGTAGTTTTCGTGTATTTAATGCTCAAATCTGCAGTTTTCAGCCAGTAGAGTCATTCAAAGAGTCAGTTTTTTCAAACCCCGCCCATCTGAGGCAAGCTCCATCCACCTCAACCGATAAACCTATTACTTTGAATAGGTAGAAACATGTGAATAACTGTCAGTGGGCGGGGCTAACCTGTGGTGGGCGGGGCTAACACCTACTCATGAATAAGATTTGAAGGTTAAATGCTCTAAAACTGCTGCATCTTACAGAATAAGGGGCACAGTGCTAGAAACAGCATGTCTATCACTACCTTGTACTATCCTCACGAAGGGGGGGCATAACCTATGTGACAGGTTCCCTTTAAGTTTTGCTCAGTAGGGCTGCATTCATATGGCATTTTTCACGCCCCATGAATTGTGGCATGTATTTTTACAAAGAAAACCGGCGTCAGTGTGGCCAGCGTCACATTATGTCGTATTTGTGGGGCATAACTGTGCTGTAATGCGCCCAAAGTATGCCCTGCAAATACGGTAAAATCATAGTGGTGAGTGCTACGAGTAAAGTGGATGGGAGGTGGGCTCGTGTGCTGCTGAAATTACGCGATGCACAGCGCCTACTTCCAACAGCAGGCGTATAGCGGTGCGCACAGGCACGTGCCGCAGTACGCCATGTGTTTTAGAAGTACGCGCTGTGCAGCGCATACTTCCAAGCACAGGAGGAAAACTCTTAATTATGAGATTCTCTATGAGAGCTATGAGTTACCATAATTGTGGGGCGTATGTCGGGCATATTGAAGCGCAAATACGCCGCGAAATGTGCCCTCCGATTTATGCAGTGTGAACACACCCTTAGTCTAGCTGCAGCAGCTCGCTAAAAACATACAAAACCCTGACAAATGACAGGTGTAAAAAAATCATATTCAAATATAATTCATCATCAGATTGTAGTTTACATGTCTAAGAGAAACACCAGGCAGAATTATGTTTTAGTGACGTGATGGGGGCAATATTGTGGATATGTATGTACATATACACAAATATACGTAACATAAACATATATACAGTACATACACATTTGCATACACACATAAAACTGCCTCGTGATGCCCCTGCATGAGCCCAAAGCTTGCATGCAGATATACTGTAGTTTGTCCCCTTCCTTTTGCCTGAGCAGGGGAACAAGGCAAGATTGCCCTATGTTGCCACTGTTATTTGCTATTACTATTGATCCTTTGGCAGCGTTAATTAAAACTCATTCTGCATTGCGGGTTTCCGTAGAGGAGGCATTGAGGAAAAGATAGTGTTATATACAGACGACATGCCTTTATTTCTGGATAATGCTACCTCCTCCTTACAAGTGGTGATTGAGGTCATTGCAAAATTTGGGAAATACTCAGGCCTTAACATAAATTGGGACAAATTGGTGATGATGCCAGTAGACGATCCCTCTACTACCTGTGCTATACCACAAGCTCCCTTGATAACTGCATCATCTTTTATCTACTTAGGGGTTCACGTCTCTATGCCTTTTAGACAATTTGGAAAATTAAATCTAGACAGTCTGTTTTTGAAAGTTGTTATGTTCACACGGCTTAACTGCGGGACGTAATTACGCCCCGCAATTACGCCGTGTGGACGGGGGCGGGAGCGAGGGAGGGAGCGGGGGGCCGGCACCTCGCCGGCCCATTGACTTGCTTTACCAGCGGCGCGTATAAGCCGCTGGTAATTCACATGTAACTTATCTCCCCGCCCGACGGATTCGCCGAGCAGAGAGAGGAGACGTAATCCATAGTTCTCTATGAGAACTGTGGATTACCGTAATGAATGGGCCATTTTCAGCCCGTAATTTGCGCACTTCGGCGCGTAATTATGGACCGAAATATGTCCCATTTTAAGCCGTGTGAACATGGCCTTAGGGACAAATTAAGAACATGGAGTAAATTTCCCATATCAGTGGTAGGTTGGGTTAACTTAATAAAAATGATCTGGATGCCCCAATCACTCTACTTATTGCATAACTCCCCAGTATGGATACCACAAAGATATTTTTGTAAAATTAATTCTTTGTTCAGAGAATTCACTTGTGGTAGTGGACACTCTAGAATAAAGCTGGAAATGCTTCAAAAGCCGTAAGATGAGGGTGGGCTGGCAGTCACCAACCCTTTTATATACTTCGTAGTGGCTCAACTACAACCTCTTAGAGGTTGGGAAAAGATGCAAATGTAGATACTATGTAGAAAGAAACACAGAGCTGTTTCAATTTCAGAATATTTATACGAAACACGCGAGTCTAAGGGGTTTGAAAAAGGTCACGGTAAATATCCAGCCTTATTATTGATACATAAATTGTGGTGGAAAATTAAAGAGATCTGCAGAACCTCAGATATCACTCCATACACTGCAATCTGGGATAACCCAGCACTTCCAGATATAGTAGAATTGGAAGAGCAAGACGATTGGAAAGTAAAGGATATAAGAAGGATCTCTCATATAGTAGACAGGGCAGGTGAGATTAAAGCATTTGACCAACTGCAAATGAAATTTACAATACCACATTCTTTTTTTTATAAATATCTTCAACTCAGACACGTGTTCCCAAAAGAATCCAAAATCACTAAATTTGAGATGAATAGGTTTATTGTCATTGAACTTATCCAGAAAATCTAAGGACTTAATATCACTTTTATACATATCTATTACAAAACAACTAGGCTCCCTATGTTATTTTGTGATAGGTAGAAAGGAGCTATTTGATCTTTGGAACCAAAAATTTGGGATGAGATTTACAAATGCTTTCTAAAATATCTGTAAGTGAACAACTCCTTCTGTCACAGAAATATTTCCTACATAGGCTATACCGCACACTACAATTTTTGCATAGGGTAGGGGTCAGAGATTCACCAATATGCAGTAAATGCAGCATACGCACAGCTGGTATATTACATATGATGTGGAACTGCCCAAAGTTAAAATGGTATTGGAAAAATGTTGTAGGGTGCATTAACTCTGTCTTTTCTATAATTGTAGAAAAAACACCCTTAACTTGTATCTTAGGATACGTAGAAGATCTACCACTTGTATAAAACAAAAAAATTGCGATAACTCGCATATTATTCACAGCGCGTAAAGTCATTGCTCAAAAATGGCTAGACGCTGATCCACCCACAATAACCAAATTTATAAAAAAAAGTCAAATGAGTAATCTCTCTCTGGAAAAAGGTATCTATAAGGCATACGTTGATCTATTGCTTCTCTGCATAATGTTTTACAAGAATGAACAGGAGGTTTTTAACATACTTTTTGATCAAATAGGATAAGCCCACTTGCCACTTCACGTAAACCTTTTTAAAGTTGGTCCCTACACTAATGGGGGTAGCACTGCATGGTGGCCACCGCCGCAGCAAAAGCCACATAGATGAGGGGCACAGCCCAGTGACCTAACAGCACCACTGCTGCCAGACCTAGCCCCCAGCTCTGGACTACACAACCCCACAAATACAGCACTACAGCAGCTATAAGAAGCAATAGATCAATGTATAGCAAGGATGTGAGGTTCATGTTTCTTTTTTACATATGTTTTACAATATGCCCTTGCTTTTTCCCTTGGATGAGCACTCCTTCCCATGTTACCCAGGTGTTTTTAATTAGCAGTAGTCTGTATAAGAGTTTATGCCCTATTTCTTTCAGTCTGCATACAGGGAGCCCAGGAGGTAAGCAGTGTCAACCTTTCCTTTTTTTGGTGGTGGTGCTGTGTGGTGGAAATTGCTGCAGTAGTGCTGTGCTTGTGGGGTGGTGCAGCCCAGAGCTGGTTGGCTAGGTCTGGCAGCAGTGGTGCTGTTGGGCCACTGGGCTGTGTCCCTCATCTGTGTGGCTTTTACTGCGGCGGTGGCCGCCATGCAGTGCTACCCCCATTTAGTGTTGGAACCCACTTTAAAGAGGTTGCCGTGAAGTGGCAAGTAGGCTTATACCGTTTGATCAAAAAGTATATTAAGAAACTCATATTTATTTTTGAAAAAAATGATGCTGAGAAGCAATAGATCAATGTATAGCAAGGATGTACGGTCCATGTTTCTCTTTTACATATGTTAAAAATAAAAAACACTACTAAGATTGCAGTATTTTCTTCACCCTGCCTTCCAAAAAACGATTTTAAAAGCGATCAAAAAGTTTTGTCCCCCCAAAAATGATACCAATAAAAATGTTGACCCATCCAAAGGGTACAAAAAAACAAAAAACAAGCCTCTATACAGCTCCATACACAGAAAAATAAAAAAGTTATGGCTCTCAGACTATGGCAATGCAAAAATGTGTTTTCCTTTTTGAATAAAAGTTTATGTGTAAAAGCAGTAACACATAAAAAATACACATTGGGTATTGCTGTAATCGTATCGACCTGCTGAGTAAAGCTAGCATGTCATTTACCGCTGTAAAAAATAAAAATAAAAAACACTACCAGTATTGTTGTATTTTGTTCATCCCACTCCCAAAAACTTTGATAGAAAGCGATTAAAGAGTCATTTCAGCCCCATAATGATACCAGTAAAAACGTCAACTCATTCAGCAAAAAACAAGCTCTTAATCATCTCCACATACAAAAATAAAAAAAGTTATGGCTGTCAGACTATGACAACATAAAAATGCAATTTCTATAAACACATTTATATTGTGTAAAAGTAATAAAACATAAAAAAACTTTATAAAATGTATATCATTTGTAATTGTAATTGTACTGACCCACATAGTAAAATTATCATGTAATTTATGACGCATGGCGAACGTTATAAAAATGAAGTCCAAAAAACAATGGCGAAAATGCACTTTTTTCCCCCCCATTTTCATAGCCCAATGCTACAAAAACTATGGAACACCTGTGTGCCCATAATGCACAATACATCCCTAGGTGTTGCGTCAAAATTCTGGAAAGTTTTACCTGTTCTGGTACTTTGGGGGCTTTGCAAATGCTACATAGCACCCACCAGAATCTGCATTCCAAAACCCAAATAGCTCTCCCTTCCTTGTATTCCCTGCAATGTGCCCAAACAGCAGTTTACACTCAGATATAGGTTATTGCTAATCCTGGAAGAAATTCTGTACCAAAATTTGGGGGGCTTTTATTTCCAGGATACCTTGAACAAATGAAACATTTTCAGGTAAAATTGCAGATTGTTGGAAAAAATATTTTTTCATTTTTACAGCCTAATGCTAAAGAAAATTGTGAAACACCTGTGGGTTAGATATACTCACTACATCACATGATATATTACTTAAGGGGTATAGTTTCCAATATTGGTGTTTATTAAGTTTTATCACATTAGGGTGTCCGCAAACCTATAATGGTAATGAAATGAGACCCCAAAGTCCAGTATGTGCTCCTCCTACTCTGAGGCTTGTTTTTGAGTCAAATAGTGTACTAGGGCCACGTATAGGATATCTCTAAAAACCGCAGAATTGGAGGAATCAATGTTGAGTTCCTTTTCCCTGATCACATCTATGGTGTTCCAGTAAAAAAAAAAATATGAAAATCTGCAAAAAAAAAAGGGAAATTTGGAGATTTCACCTCCACTTGCTCCAATTTCTGTGAAACACCCAGGGAGACATGTATGGAATTAGGCGGATCGAAGTTTATTTTCACATCTATTTTTCAAATGCGCAGGAATTTATGAAAGTGTTTTTTGTGCGCTCATAAATGGTGTCTAAAGTTCATTGCACCTTGGCTGTGTGTTTGGCGCATTATGGAACTTAGGCACATAAATAATGCACCAAACATGTATACAGACTATAGATAGGCTGGAAATAAAAGAAAATTTATTAGAATAGCATGTCAGGGACTAGAAACTATGGTACTGATCTTGCTTGGTGGACCACAGGTCCCAGCAATACCTCTAGTGAGCTGACTCTTGCTGTATGTAGAATTAAGGGTGAGAGCAGCAAAAATAAATTTCAAATTTAATGTAGTAAAAATGTAAAAATCTGAACAACAACATCAGTGGGTTATTTGATGTGAAATTAGTTTTAGATTCTATTCATATTAAATACATTTTATAGGAGAAATTATTATGTTTTGGGGATATTATACATTTTTTATTAAATTTAAATAATTAATTTGATATAGTTTGATAATTATCTTAAATTACTCTTTATTATTGTACTGGTGTAAGTTGAGAAATATTGGATATTTTTTTCCCTAACAGCGAATCTAGCTCCACTTCGACTCAGGTTCAGGCAGACCACATTGAAATAAGTCTGCCTGTTCGAGCAGTAATGCGCCTAGTTTTGCCGAACCACATTCATATATGTGTCTAATATTATGAGTGTGGTGAGACATGCCCCAGAACGCCCTTTGGCACATTTTACGCCAGAAAAGGGTAAAAAACGCAATCATACATGTCTTTCCTAATGTGTTAAGAAACTCCCTAAACACTGAATAATTTAAGGTGTGTAGTTTCTTAGATGGAGTCATTTATGGGGGTCACGTCAAAACTGGACTGGTCTCATTTAACCTCTTAAAGACCACCCTCCGTCTTTTGACTGAGGGCATTTCAGGTCATTCGTATGCAGTGACGTCTTTTGACGCCATTGCAGACATCAAGGTTTTGCAGCATAATCAAAGGGCTTTCCCCTGCTTTGTCAGGTAATCAGGACTCCCAAACTGACACAGATTATAATGTATTACCATATATGATTATGCTAATACATTACTAAGTTTAAAAAAAAATCTAAAACAGTTATCCCTTCATGGGATTTAAAAAAAAGTAAAAAATATAAAAAGTGTAGAAAAAAATAAATAAAACAAATATTAAAATATAAAAAAAATAAATAATAAAAAATGATTGTGGATACATTACACACACAAAAAAAAACCTACACATATTAGGTATCCACATGACTGTAACAACCTGTAAAATTAATATAAGTTATGAAGTGTAAAATGTGAAAGGTGTAAAAAATAATTAAAGAAAACTAATTTTTATTTTTAAAAAGTAAAAAAAATTCTACAATAATTTATAAGTGAACTTAAACTATTCCTCCAAAAAAGTACTTCTTCCCCATAAAACAAAGCCTCATACAACTATGTCATTAAAAAAAAAAAAAAAAATTACAACTGATGAAATGCAAGGAGGCAAAAAACAAAAAAAAAGTTCTGGTCATTAAGTACTTTTCAGGTGTTCGGCTTAAGGGGATAAAAAAAATAATACCAACCTACATAGACATATGGTAGAAGATAGTTATAAACTATTTTGTGTGGAATAACTATCTGTGTTACATGCAGAAATTTTGGAACATTGAAAATGAAAAATTTTTCAGAAATGTCTTGATATTTTGAAATTTGATATTGTATGGACCAAAATATCTTACTGACTTAAAGCACAATGTTTCACAAGAAAATAATCTCTGAATCACATGGATAAGTAAAAGTATCAAAAAGTTATTCTCACATAAAGACACATGTCAGATTTCAAAAATGGGCTTCTGTCAAAAAGGTTAAAACAGTCTGCGTCCTTTAACGCAGAAAAAGTAGAGCAGTTTTCTGCGCTGTTTTCCCCCATTCCCGGTGGAACCTCTGACGCAAGAGTAAACCTAGCCTTAGTTGGTAAGTCTATACAGGGTTTGTTTGTAGAATGTAAACATGGAGACCCAAAGGTCTGCATATAAGATGTAAACACACAAAAAAAATTCATAAAACTTTTTGCAAGCTAGTGTTATCTGTTATTGTACAGAGTATGCATTGGAGCAATAAGAATGGCTGTAAAAGCTCACATAGCCATTAACATTCTAAGTTTGAGTCTTATTTCACCAATAGTGAATAAAACAGTTTCTTTAAACAGAATAATAAAAAACCGACTTTGCTAAATTTGTAGATACTTCATGTGCTGTACTTTCTCTGGGAATTGTGCACATGGGACTTGACAGCTATGTAATAGATTACTAATAAGAAGTAATGGAAAGAAAACTTTGTTCTATGTGAAATCTGCAGTGTGTGCTTTTATTTTCTTCAAATACTTGGTAGTCATACTGCATTATGTCATGTGCTATAGATGTGAAAGCTATATTTAAATCATAATGCCACAATCATTACCAATAAGCATGCCTTGTGCTAGTTACAGACTGCATTAATGCACGTGCGGCAAAGGTCATACTGTATAACTGAAAATAATTTAGGGAAAAATGGATTATAAAATGTAGCTATTTTTGCATTGAAGTAGTATACGATCTATAAAAGAATGATAATCATAAAAATAAGCATGTGTTTTATTTAACAAAGTGTCGGCATATTTCTACATCCTATGTCTACTCTAGAGGGAAGAAAGTTTCACCATCATCATAGATTGGGATTCTTTACTGTAAGAGCGATAAGACATTGGAACTTGCTTCAACAAGTTCGAGGAGGGTTTATAGGTTACAGGTTATAGATACTGGATTATGGAGATGGGACACTGATCCAAGGATTTATTTTGAAATCCATATTTGGAGTCAGGAAGGATTTTTTTCTTTAGTATGGGGCATTTGGAATCTCCCAAATTATGATCTGCATGCATCAACAAGGAAGAGTTATAGGACTATGTGACTTTGTAAAGCCTGAGGAGTCAGTGCATAGTACAGGTTTTTCTGTCTGGTGTTCTTTGAAGCCCTATGTTAGTTACTCAGATGGATCAAAATGGTCACCCTTCTACACCAAATTAACGTGATTTCCTTCTTCTCTAACCCAGCCTGCACTAACTGCAGACACTATAACATTCACCAATGAGGCCAATAACCAGTGTCATATGGGGTGCCTGGGGCCCATCTTTAGAGTTGATTCTTGGGAACCCATTAAAAAGCTGCTGTACATATTTGCACATGCCTCTTACTTTCTGCCTCTCCCACCATACTCTTCTGTGGGCCAATCTGAGCAGTAGAGTTGCTACAAGGGTTGCAGTGGTCGCACTTGCGACCGGGCCCCTGAGTCAGGGGGGCCCACAGGCCCCCTTCGCCAAATGGCTACATCGCTGGGTCACATAGACTCAGTGAGGCAGCAATCCCAGGTGCCATCTGGACGGTACAGGCAGTGGCTGAGGCAAAGCAGGCGAGATTCACTAATACTGGCCGCTTAGCTCATTGAAGGCAGTGGTGTGATGTAACGATTTCATCGCACCACTGTACAGCAACAGGGGAGAGGTATAAAAATAAAAAAAAAAAACTTCTCTGCTTCCTGGCGCTGCCCCCACCACGCACAGAAAAAGGCCAGTGCCCAGTACAGACAGGAAACTGATAAATGCCTCCTCTGTCCTAGGTTTGAACTGTATCCGACATGGTACAAAGTGGTGACGCTGCCAAGTTATCAGAGATATTGCATAGTTTGCCCTATTGTTGTCACAGGCAACGGTAGTGGATCCTCTGGACCACCGCAAGCAATGGCGTAAGCCACGCCAGGGAGCGGAATCTAAGTAGGTCCCGGTTTTCATCAGAGCCCGCCGCACAGCCGGATGGACTTGCTGCGGCAGGAGTCTTCCAGGTCACTACCCCTGACGTGACTTGCTTGTGGAGGCAGCCGAGGTGTAGCGTGGTACAAAATCGTAAGGCAGGCTCGTAGTCGGGAACAGGCAGGAAGGTCAGGGCAGGCGGCAAGGTTCGTGGTTGAGAGACGGAGGCAAACGGTACGGTACACGGTTATCAGACAAGACTTCAGGAACGCTTTCTTATTAGACTAATGGCACTAAAGATCCAGCATGGTAACCAGGAAGAGGTAGGCTTAAATAGGGGCAGCGAATTACCGTTGCGCTGGCCCTTTAAATCTAACACTGCCGGCACGCGCGCGCGCCCTAGGGAGCAGGGCCGCGCGTGCCTCGGGACAGAGGCTGCAGCAGGAGCGTGGCCGGGTAAGTACACAGGGGGATAGGCAGGGGACTGAGTGCGCCTGCGACCCGACATGCGGGTCGCGGCGCTGCTCGGCAGCGGGGCACGAATGCGCCTGCGACCCGGGATGAGGGCCGCAGGGGCATCTGTGACAATGGTTAAAGTGGTTCTGGTCATTTGGCCCATAAAAAGGCCCTTAAATCTTGTAGACTGGTGCCTACTTTGTATGTTTGTTAATCCGGAACTGGCCGGATCCACAGGAGAATTTCTGTCTGGTCCCAGGAATACTTAGCATTTCAGCTGGGTCTCCAGGAGCATTTTTGACAGGATCTAGGGAATGCTGAGCATTTCAGTGGGCTCCCCATCAACAATTTCTACTGGGACCAATGGCGTCACTCCAGGGGCCTCCGAAGGTGCCACCAAGCCCCTGAGCCACGGGGCCCACAGACCTGCCTCACCATACAGCTGCATCACTGGGTCACATAGACCGGCAGTGATTACAGCCGCTGCTTGTATAGTGCGGACAGCAGCTCAGAGTGGCTGGGATCGATGCTGCAATGTAGGCGGTGCGATGTAATGATGTCAACTCCCAGCCTATGCTGCTTCCTGTACCAGGCCATAAGACTATGGCATAAGGCCTTACACTTATGGCCTAGTAGATGCCTTTAGTGGCGTCCCAGACCAGGCATCGTGAGGATGTCACACCACCCATTCTGCAGTCAAAGAAGCAACGTTTAGCTGGGGAGTGGGGAGACGTGAGTATACATTTTTTTATAGGGGTCCCTGTATACCTAGCTATCTATTAGGGGCCCTGGATACCTAGCAATCTATCACGGGCCCTTTTTACCTAGCTACTCAACAGAAACCCTGTCTGTCTATCTATCTATCTATCTATCTATCTATCTATCTATCTATCTATCTATCTATCTATCTATCTATCTATCTATCTATCTATCTATCTATCTATCTATCCATCCCTGTATAGCTAGCTACCTATTAGGTGTCCAGTAAGCATAGTTATCTACCAGTGGCCCTATATACCTAGCTACATTCTGGACAGAGGGGACTATATTACTAGTTACATATGGGAGGGTATACACCTAGGTACTTGCGGGGGTTCTATATTCTTACCTATTACTGGTGGGTGGAGGTGCTGTATAACTACCTACTTTTTGCTGGACCTATATATCTACCTATCTACTGGTGAAGCACTATATACTTACTTGCCTCCTAAGAGAACCTACATACCTAACTTTTTGAGAGACTACATGCTAGGGCCCCATATACCTACCTACCTACTGGGGCCTATATACCTACCTAGCTAGCTTTATACCTATCTAGCTACCAGGGTAACCTAATCTGCCTACCTAACTACCAGGGAAGCTACCTACTGACCTGCCAGGAGACATACCTGGCTAGCTATATAATGCATAATGCAGAGCCTACCAACCTTATCTAATGGGGACCTACCTTACAAGTGGGGCTGGCCTACTAAATAGGAAAAGTCTGCCCAAGCTGAAGTCTTGTACCAGGGCCCATGAGCCTTTGAATGGGACCCAAAGTGCTTAGCATCTCCTCAAGAGCATTTCTGCCAGGACCTGGTGCTTAGCATCTCAGCTGTGTCTCCACATGCTTCAGACTTGAAGGAGTTTTCTCATCATTGGCTTTCGCAGACTTGAGCTGTTTCTGTCTGTTATAGCTTCAAATCCAGAGGAGAGTTTCTCCTCCCAGTAGGCGGGTCTTCCTTCACTGAACACTGATGACATCATCATTCTGTGTGAGCAGTGGAAGGTAGAGGATGTCACAGCTCTGCAGACCTCCTGCAATGATTCTCATGTCTGTAGAGCTGTCACCTCTCTCCACAACCTCCTTGTAACCAGAACATCTGCATGGGTATAAATAGTTATACATACAGCCTGAACTGATGGAACAAGTGTGAGGAATGCACTTTGCTCCTCCCTCTGTTATCAGGCTGGAGGTAGAGGGGGAACAGAGTGTATAAGGCTGTGTTATATGGACGGGAGAGTAAATCTAACAGCTAGAGACTCAGTAATTACCCAGATTCTTCACATAGAGCTGGGAGATGAGCATAGAGGAGCTCAGGAAGCTTCTATTATACAGCCAGCACAGAAAGCTGTATCACTTTCATTTTCAACAGCTCAGAGGGTAGTAAGCACAAAGTGTAGGCAACCAATCACAGCACAGGGAGCATGTCCTGTCCAGGAGGCATGTCTCAATAGGCTGAATGAAATATCAGTCAGTCAATCACAGAAAAGGGGACGTGGCCAAACCCCAGGCTGCAGTTTTAGGTGTAGAACACACAGATTAGCTTATATCTTCTATACTAAATAAGTTAGGTAATGAAAACCAATTGAGAAATTGCTTATTTTTACTTTCACCATAATTATATATATGATCTTTATAGCAAAAAAACCCCTTTAATGTTAGTACTTAGTTGTATCATATGATCCTTGTTAGTCTATGGTAGTATAGAGGTTCATGGCAGTATTCCTGGTGTTCTAAGGCAGTAAAGAGGTTAAATTTAGAATATTTTGTGGTCTAGGACATTGAACAAGTTAATTTTAGAATCTTTTGTGGGTCTAGGACAATGATGGGATTAATTCTAATAGACATTGTGGCTAAGAGCAGTGAAAGGGTCAAAGTAAGGATCCCTCATGGTCTTAGGAAGTCAAATGGTTAATTTTAAGATTCCTTGTAGAGGACAGTGGAAAGGTTAAAGGGGTTTTGCCACAAAGTAAAATTGACATGGGAAGCTTGCAAATGAAATAGCAAACATTTTCACCATTCATTTTTATAAAAAATTCTGCACCGCTTTTGTTTTAGCTGCTCCTTTAGTGATCTATTGTTTACAGCTCATCTCTGGTTGCACATGCTCAGACATCACCTCTCCTCAGGCAGCTACTGAGTGTTCAAACCCCAGGTGCTGTAATTCTACTCCCGTCCTCTGTACTCCTTAGTAATTAGTCAAACAGTGCAAATAAAATAAAAAAAGAAACCTCAATCAGGTGTGTGCATTGATAAAGAGGAAAAAAACACAGGTTTGGTTCCTGCATGGATTTGAACCTAGGACCCTTGTGTCTGGAGGCAAAAACTTTACCTCTTAGTTACTCACAATGCTTTACATAAATAGACCTTTCTTTGACTACAGAGAGGAAAGGCCTGGTGATGCCATCCTGCGGAGTCACATGATATGCAATTCAAACAAATCACACACGCCCAATTCTGAGTACACAGAGCTGGATTCAGGAGGTATCAGATGAGATTGTGGCAAAACCCCTTTAATGCTGCATAGTGGTTTAGTGGTTACTTACCTTTCTAGACTCCTACATTGTTCTTTCAGTAACTACCTGTTTTCTTCCTCCATTGATTGCTGTACCCATATAATGTCTATTATCAGGGATTTACAATCATTTAGCCCAATAAATAAGGGAAGAGTCAGTGAGAGTGCGAGGCCTGTGTGTTCCACTGTTTTTGGGGTCTGGTTACAACTATGACTCCTTTAACCCTTATAGCTATGCCACCAGCTTCATGATAACTTGTATTACAAGACTCCCAAAAATATATTGATGTCCCCTAGCTGACTTTACAGTGGGACCCACTAAGCCCGTATCAATTTCCTCAAATTACTCTTTACTAAGTTTAACAGTGCCAATGGACTGTGAAAATGTGATACAAAGGCATTTATCTGGCACATGAGGCATGACTCACTGCAGTTCTGAACTGCTTTATTTAAACTTGGTCATTAGAACTTATAGAGAATTCTCTTTTCTGTCTTGTCAGTCCCTAAACCTCCCCCAAGTACATGTGTCAGCCAAATGAATAACCATACATCTGTACAGCTAAGGAATCAAAAGCTGTTCAAGAATTTCACTGTTAGTTTTTCTAACTTGACACAGTAGATCGGTGTTCACAGTAAAATGTGTCAATTGTTTGAAAGCATTTGCTTCTTGTGGTACTATCATTATGACCATAACATTCTTCCATGTAGGTATAAAATAAGGATATCTTATTTGGATAGTCCCAAAAATTAGCTTGGAAAACTTCTTCTGCTAAAGCCAGTAGCAGAAAGTTGTCATACTATACATACATTTCTAATAAGGAATCAACATTTCTATCATTTACAGATGAAGGCATGCTGTCTCTGACGGGTACATCATTCCTTTCAGAGGATTTTCCTTTTCCCCATAACTCTCAAAAGCAAATTACACAGTGCATTTGATTGTCTCCCTACACCAACTTTATAGGTTCTAGTCCTACTAATTTATTCAGTTCATATCAACCAAGTAGCTAGAGACTATATAGTAACCAAAATCACAAGGCCAATGGAGTCCAAGTCGTTGACAGAATAGTTATTAACCACAATGTTGCGGACCTGGGGCTCAGAATCTAATTCTGGTGATGTAGCAAAAACAGCATACAGTAGCTCATGGTTTAGTGTCACACTCTATAGGTTTAGAATTAAGGAGGCATTTGGAAAAAAAAAGTCCCACATCATAGCCTCTCCAGTACTGCAGTAGCCATGGTCTCCTGGTTGGAAACTAAGGCTATTTTGGGACCACCATTAGTTTTTCTGTCTATAAAATCTCATGTTCCCTTTTCCTGTATCTGCAATCTTCCATATTCCCACAATAGATGGAACCTTCTTATTATAACAGTTCACAGATTGGTTCAAGAGATCATGCTAAAAGGATATCACCGGGAAGTCCTCAGGTATGGTGACCCTGTCCATCAGGTGGACAAGCTGATCTGCATCCTTCAGGTTCTAGTCCAGTATTGCAACTTAGAAGCAAGGGTCTGGATGTAATAGTCCACCACCACCAATTCATGAAAGAGATCATGTGCCTGATACCGAGCCGGCTTGTCCATGCTGTACGAACTAATATCAGATCTCACAGCATGAACAGCAACTCCCAGATCAAGAATCTCTGCTTTCAGTTTTGCCTGGTCGCTGGTGTCATGATAGGGTTTTTAAGGTTCAGCATCTATTTGTGAGGATTTTAAACCATTAACTGGATGAGACTGTCTCTGATTCTGCAGTGTAAACACTTTGAGTTACGCCTTTTTCATCTTCATGTTGAATTTTTTGTAAGGACATATGTAGTAGAGCTTTCGTCTCCCACGGTCCCAATTTATCTAGGATGCACCACTTCTCCCCCTCAGCATAGCTATCTACTCCATTAGAAAACAATCTGTTGCTGAATGTATTAAACTTTTTCATGAGCCGCTTGTGGGGTGTGTAAAGCTTCTGTAAGAGCATATTAGTGGCCCTATAAAGCTTTGGCATGATCCTGTGGTTGCTGCTCTAATGCTTGTTGATGTTGCACATTGGTCTGTTGCTAATGCACATTGGTCTGCACTAGTTGCTTTATTAGCTCTTCCATTCATCTTTCTACCATCCCACTCTTCTCTCCACCTGATCCTTCTATCACAGTCAACGACTTTATGCTCTCACCCATAAGTCCGCTGCCTTGGGATAACCTTTGACTCCTCTGTCTTTCAAACCACACATCCAAGCCCTTACCTCTGCCTGCCGCCTCCATCTGAAAAATATGTCTCGAATCTGCTCATTCCTCAACTTAAATACTACAAAGATGCTAGTCCATGTCCTTGTCATCTCCCGCCTAGACTACTTCAACATCCTTCTCTGTGGCCCCCATTTAGGACTCCCTCCAAATCATCCTCAACTCTGCCCATCTTATCCACCTCTCTCCTCACTACTCCTCTGCCTCTCCCCTCAGCCAATCCATTCACTGGCTACCCATTGCCCAGCAAATTTAGTTCAAGCTGCTAACCATGACCTTCAAGGCTCTCCATAACCTCTCCTCTCCATAAATCTCTGCCTTAATCTCTAGATACCTCTTCTCATGCAATCTCTGCTCCTCACAGGAACTTCTTCTCTGCTCTCCTCTTGTTAGCTAATCACACAACCATCTCCTAAACTTCTCTTTTGCTTCCCTCATACTTTTGAACTCACTGCCCCAACACATCAAGCTTTCCTACCCTTTCACTACCCTCAAAAGCTACCTGAAAACCCATCTCTTCAGGATAGCCTATAATCTACAATAACCCTGCTGCCACAACTCCAACCCACAAACATGTCTGGCCCTTACCTTCTGTCTATTTCTTCCTTCCTTGTAGATTGTTAGCCTTTGAAGGTAGGGTCCCCCTACCTCTGTACCAGTTGTTAGTCATTTATCGTTACCATTGTACTTGTTTGACATATGTTATTTATGTAACCCTCTAGAATGTATAGCGCCCCAGAATTATCGGCACTTTAAAATAAATAATAATAATAATAACAACACTTGACTGGCTTTGTAGGGTCATTCACAGTTTTCAAACTTTAAAATAAATAGGTCATGCAGTTCACCCTAGCAATGTGCCTGCATTCTCCACCAATTGATGGGATCTGTGTGTGGCTTGTGGTTGGCCATGCCACTTCATGGGTTTATAAGTCCAAACTTGGCTTTATTTAATTGAAAAATAAACAGTGTCAGTAAAGTTTTACATGCATATAATGCACACCACAATACAAGTCTAGAAACTAAACACATTAAGATTTTTTTTAGCTGTGGTCTGACTTCCACACCAAGCTAATGTGTCTGTCTTTCCTTTTTGACCTAGTCTGCACAAATTGCAATCCACTAATGAACGGGACAGCTTCATCAGGGTGTAACCCTGAAGACCTATACTGGAGGTAAAAGAAATAGTAGGCCCACGTTTAACTATCCCACTATTTCATAATATTATAGGTTCAAAGCTATACAATTCCCTGAATTCACCCATCTTTGTTGGACTCTCCCATCTTAAAAATTTCGGTGAGATATTGAATTGCTCTCAAATTTTGCCGGCTGCTATTTTAAGGTGTGTATAATGCAACAACAGCACTCAGTACTTAAATCCAAACTGAACTAAACAATAAAAAAAATTACTTTTAAGTATTTATATAAAATATAAAGATGTAATAAAGCTTAATGCAGTGTTTCAATCTCAGACATTTATTGCATATTGATAGGATATGCCATAAATGGCTGATAGGTATGGGTTCCACTTTCGAAACCTGCACCTATCTTGGGAACAAGCCCCTCAAATTCTTTGCGCAGAATGATGAGGAGGCAGTGTTTGTGTACCACAATACCAAGACCATCAACCCTAATAATACCTAAATACCAAATAACACCCAAAGACCATGTCCAAATTTGACCACTACATAGTGACTACCAGTTCTACACAGCTGCTCTGCGGGCATACAGTGATTACAGTGTAGTTACAGCCAGTGACTCAAAAGTGACGTCTTCTCTGATGAGTTCCCCTTTTCTTTCCCTGCAGATGAACAAAACTGCCGTTGCTTGAATACTTTTCACATTGCACGGCTTAGTGAGACAGATGTGACTTCAGGTTTGTTATTTCCCATAGAAGGCGCTGGAGAGTTCAGCTATCTTCCCACAAGCCATTTGGAATATTTCAAGTGTTAGTAATAGAAGCATCACTGAGGTCTGGTGTCAGCCAGTAGTGTTTTTTGTCACCCCAAGGCTCACACTAACTCCCTCTCCCCTTATCCTAGTACCCAATGCACCAGGGGTACTGGAAAGAGCTTACTGTCGGAAGTGGATCCTCTAATGTATTGATCTCCTTCTAAGGCAGCTAATTGCTGTTTTTTTTTTTATAGGATTGACACCAAGCCTCAGCAAAAGTAATGAAGAGGACATCTCCATTATTAACACTGGAATAGAATAGTAAAAAAGCAAGAAGAAACAACAAAAAAAACTATTTAAATAACCACTACACAAGACCATCCCTCTTTGGCAACTTTATTAAAGACATGGATCCAACATTGGTCCAATGAAGAATCTGACGTAGTCCAAAAGGGAAACATGTAAAAGAAAACAGAAATGCTACACACACACACACACACACACACACACACACACACACACACACACACACACACACACACACACACACACACACACACACACACACACACACTCCCACAAAAGTGAGTACACTCTTCACATTTTTGTAAATACTGTATGATATCTTTTCATGGGACAACACTGAAGATATGACACTTTCATACCATGTAAAATAGTCAGTGTACAAATTGTATAACAATGTCAATTTGGTGTGCCCTCAAAATAACTCAACACACAGACATCAATGTATAAACTGCTACCAACAAAAGTGAGTACACCCCTAAATGAAAATGGACAATTTGGGTGACATGTATGATTTTTGAAAAAACTTTCAGATTCTCGGTTCACATATTTTGATCAAAAGATGTTTAAGCTGCCCACGACTTTCAAAATGATCTCAAATAGGGCAGTCCTACACTATCTTTTACCTCTCATTAGAGCCACATCCAGGCCTCTCACTGGGTCAACCGACCTCCTTTATGCAGAGAAAAAAAAACAAAAAAAACCAACCTCCAAGCTGCACTTCTTATGACAGCCTGTGAGAGTGAGCAGGTGCAGAAAATCAAAATGGAGGCACCCTTTCCTCCCCATATAGGTTAAAATCAATATACACCAAATATAACATATGGTTCTGCACAAAAAACACTTCTGAAAAAACATATGCAAACCTGGGTGCCACTGGCAGGGCTGCGGCACACACACATATATATATATATATATATATATATATATATATATATTATAATATATATATATATATATAATATATATATATATAAAACATGTACACACGCACACCACTGCCAGCGGCACACTACTGCAAAAAGGGCAATACATTACGTGGAAATCCCTAAAGAAGCATTCATGCTATCTATCATACATGAAAAAACTTTGTATGATTTTTGGCCCAGGTGCCATTTTTGTGTGCATTTGTAGCGTAAAATGCGCCTGAATCTATGACCCTGCTCTACAGCAGGTCATAGATTTAGTGCTTTCTAGCTGCAAAGCAACACTTCTGGCTCAGGTAAACCACTTTTAAAGTGGTTTACCTGTAACAGCAGTAATGCGCCTGGATTTGCCAAGAAAAAGGCATACATGTGTAGTTTTGTATGGTTGTAGTGCAACACGCCTCCAAGACGCCCACAGATCTCAGGCGCATTACAAAGTGCCATGGCTGCTTTGTAATGCGCCTAGTATTGGGGTGCGTCTGATTAAAAATTTAGCGAACAGGGCTGCCCTAATTTTCGGGCTGAAAAGACACCAGACTTCTGGTGCCGCCCCATTCATGCATGTCGCCCTTTGTGCCACTATTATTTTCCAGCAGCTACCCGAACTCTGTTGAGCATGGAGTTCACAAGAGCTTCACAGGTTTCAGCCACTGGTTTTTATTTCCACTCCTCCATGACAACATCACAGAGCTGGTGGATGTTATAGACCTTGCACTCCTCCCACTTTGAGGATGCCCACAGATGCTCAATAGGGTTTAGGTCTGGAGACATGCTTGGCCAGTCCAGCACCTCATTTTCTTTAGCAAGGCAGTGGTCATCTTGGAGGTATGTTTGGGGTCATTATCATGTTGGAATACTGCCCTGTAGCCCAGTTCCTAAAGGGAGGGGATCATTTTCTGCTTAAATATGTCACAGTATATGTTGATATTTATAGTTCCCTCAATGAACTGTAGCTCCCCACAGCCGTCAGCACTCATGCAGCCCCAAACTATGGCACTCTCAACACTGTGCTTGACTGTAAGGAAGACACACTTATCTTTGTACTCCTCATCTGGTTGCCACCATATACGCTTGGCACCATTTAAATCAAATAAGTTTATCTTGGACTCATCAGACTACAGGACATGGTTCTAGTAACCCATGTCCTTAATCTGCTTGTCTTCAACAAACTGCAGACTTCTTGTGCATCATCTTTAGAAGAGGCTTCCTTCTGGGACGACAGCCATGTAGACTAATTTGATGCAGTGTACAGCATATAGTCTGAGCACTTACAGGCTGACCACTCTCCCCACACACATTTGACCTCTGCAGCAATGCTGGCAGCACTCATACATCTATTTTGAAAAGACAATGACACTGAGCACCTGTATTCAACTTCTTGACCATGGCTAGGCCTGTTCTGAGTGGAACCTGTCTTGTTAAACTGCTGTTTGGTCCTGGCTGCAGCTCAGTTTCAGGGTGTTGGCAATCTTCTTATAGCCTAGACCATCTTTATGTAGAGCAACAATTTTTTTTTCAGATCCTCATACAGTTCTTATCCATGAAGTGCCACGTTGAACTTCCAGTGACCAGAATGAGAGAGTGTGAAAGCGATAAGACAAAATTTAACACACCTGCTCCCATATTCACACCTGAGACCTTGTAACACTAACAAGTCACATGGCACCGCAGAGGAAATAAAGCAAATTGGGCACAAAATTTCACTTAAGTGTCTACTCACTATTGCTACCAGTGGTTTAGACATTGATGGTTTTGTGTTGAGTTATTTTGAAGGCACACCAAACTTACATTGTTATGCAATTTGTACACTGACTACTTTACATTGTTCCAAAATGTCATATCTTCAGTGGTGTAACATGAAAAGATATCATACAATATTTACAAAAATGTGAGGTGTGTACTCACTTTTGTGAGAAAATTTAATAGCTAAATAAAGCTGGGTGATGCTCCATACCCCACTTTCCTATAATAGGAAAGATGGGTACCTGCTGTGGAGGATAGAGCATCACTCAGATTTTCTGAATGCTGGATAAGCTATCCAGCACCCAGAAAGCTGGATGACATCCCCCACACAGGCAACCAAATTTCCTATTGTAGAAAAGCTTGGTTCCTGCTGTGGGGGATGGGGCACAACTTTGTAGGTCCCCTTATGTAGGAAAGTATATAGATTCCCTCAACAAATAGATACATAGGCCCTCTACATGAGTAGATATAGACACACCCCCTGAAGAAGCGGTGTCGAAATGCGTGTCGGGGAGCGGGCGCCCGCCAGCTAGTGAGTCCCTTATCATGGGTAATTGCTTGCTATACTTTATTCTTGCCTTGATGACTTCATTATGTATTTTTGACTTCGACATAGACATATATATGGTTATATTTAATGATATATTTATGACATCGGTCATGATTGACTCTACTTGTTGCTGTCCCGTTGTTTGTTAGTTCTGTCATCCTGTTGTTTATTGTGCTATGTGTGTTTGTTCTTTGTATTTTTGGTTTTTCTATTTTATTATGAATAAAGATTTATATATTTTTACTTTTTGGTATCAAATCCTCTTCTTTCTTTGTTTAAATGAGTAGATATATAGTAGGGTAGTGGGTAGGCTGGTATATAGTTGCCTCAGAAGGTAAAAAGGTATATAGGCACCCTCAATATGTAGGTAAATATATGTTCTTAGTAGGTGTATAGGTAGGAAGGTATATAAGCCTTCACAGTAGGTTGGCATACAAGCCCCCTCAGTAGGTACAGTGCCTTGCGAAAGTATTCGGCCTCTTTGAACTTTTCAACCTTTTGCCACATTTCAGGCTTCAAACATAAAGATATAAAATTTTAATTTTTTTTTTTTGAAGAATCAACAACAAGTGGGACACAGTTGTGAAGTGGAACGCCATTTATTGGATATTTTAAACTTTTATAAAAAAAAAAACCTGAAAAGTGGGGCGTGTAATATTATTCGGTCTCTTTACTTTCAGCGCAGCAAACTCACTCCAGAAGTTCAGTGAGGATCTCTGAATGATCCAATGTTGTCCTAAATGACTGATGATGATAAAATAATCCACCTGTGTGTAATCAAGTCTCCGTATAAATGCACCTGCTCTGTGCTAGTCTCAGGGTTCTGTTTAAAGTGCAGAGAGCATCATGAAAACCAAGGAACACACCAGGCAGGTCCGTGATACTGTTGTGGAGAAGTTTAAAGCCAGATTTGGATACAAAAAGATTTCCCAAACTTTAAACATCCCAAGGAGCACTGTGCAAGCGATCATATTGAAATGGAAGGAGGATCAGACCACTCCAAATCTACCAAGACCCAGCTGTCCCTCTAAACTTTCATCTCAAACAAGGAGAAGACTGATCAGAGATGCAGCCAAGAGGCCCATGATCACTCTGGATGAACTGCAGAGATCTACAGCTGAGGTGGGAGAGTCTGTCCATAGGACAACAATCAGTCGTATGCTGCACAAATCTGGGCTTTATGGAAGAGTGGCAAGAAGAAAGCCATTTTTCAAAGATATCCATAAAAAGTCTTGTTTAAAGTTTGCCACAAGCCACCTGGGAGACTCCAAACATGTGGAAGAAGGTGCTCTGGTCAGATGAAACCAAAATCTAAATTTTTGGCCACAGTGCAAAACGATATGTTTGGCGTAAAAACAATACAGCTCATCAACCTGAACGCACAATCCCCACTGTCACACATGGTGGTGGCAGCATCATGGTTTGGGCTTTTCTTCAGCAGGGACAGGTAAGATGGTTAAAATTGATGGAAGATGGATGGAGCCAAATACAGGACCATTCTGGAAGAAAACCTGTTGGAGTCTGCAAAAGACCTGAACTGGGAGGGAGAATTTATCTTCCAACAAGACAATGACCCCAAAACATAAAGCAAAATCTACAATGGAATGGTTTACAAATAAACGTATCCAGGTGTTAGAATGGCCAAGTCACATCCAGACCTGAATCCAATCGAGAATCTTGGAAAGAGCTGAAAACTGCTGATCACAAACGCTCTCCATCCAACCTCACTGAGCTCCAGCTTTTTTCCAAGGAAGAATGGGCAAGAATTTCAGTCTCTCGATGTGCAAAACTGATAGAGACATACCCCAAGCGACTTGTAGCTGTAATCGCAGCAAAAGGTGGCGCTACCAAGTATTAACTTAAGGAGGCCAAATAATATTGCACGCCCCACTTTTCTATTTTTTTTTACAAAAGTTTAAAATATCCAATACATTTCGTTCCACTTCACAATTGTGTCCCACTTATTTTTGAATCTTCACAAAAAAATTAAAATGTTATATCTTTATGTTTGAAGCCTGAAATGTGGCAAAAGGTGGATAAGTTCAAGGAGGTCGAATACTTTCGCAAGGCACTGTATATAGGTTTCCTCAGTAGGCAGGTATATAGACTCCCCAGAAGGTAGGTACATATATACAGTGGGTTGCAAATGTATTCATACAGATGTATTGTATTGATATTTTATGTGACAAAGTAGCAAGTGTTTGTGAAGTATAAATAAAATAATGTGTTTTTCCAAACTTTTGCAAATGAAAAAACTGAAACGTTTGCGTATGTATTCAATCCCCCTAAGTCAATACTTTGTAGGGCCACCATTAGCTGCAATGACAGCTACAAGACTGTTTCAGGTCCCTACCAGTGTTGCATATCTAGAAGCTGGAATTTTCACCCATTCTTCTTTGCAAAATAGCTCTAGCTCAGTCAGGCTGGTGGGTGGACCTTTGTGAACAGCAATTTTCAATTACTGCCAAATTTAGGTCTGGACTTTGACTGGGCATCTTAACACATGCATATTTTTGACTTAAACCATTGTATAGCTTTGGCTGTATGTTTAGGGTCGTTCTGCTGGAAGCTGAAACTACGCCACAGTATCAGGTCTTTTGTAGCCTCTAAATGGTATTCCTCAAGGATTGCCCTGCCCATCCAACTTCCCATCAAATCTGAGCAGCTTTCCAGTCCCTGCTGAAGAAAAGCCTCCCCACATAAGGACACTGCCAACACCATGCTTCATGGTGGGGATGGCGTGTTCAGGGTGATGTGCAGTGTTGGCTTTCCTCCACACATAGTGTTTGGTATTTAGGCCAAAAAGTAAAATTTTGGTCTCATCTGACCAGAGCACCTTCTTACACGTTTGATGTGTCCCCTACATAGCTTTTACAAACTGTAAATGGGACTTATTGTGGCTTGCTTTCAAAAGGTACTTTCTTTTTGCAACTCTTCCATAAAGCCCAGGTTTGTGGAGAACAAGACTAATAGTTGTATTGTGGACAGATTCTCCTATCTGAGCTTTTGGATCTCTACAGCTCCTCCAGAGTGACCCTGGGCCTGTAGGCTGCTTTTCTAATTAGTGCTCTTTTTGGGCTGCCAATTTAGATGGGCGACCATGTCTTGGTAGGTTAGAAGTTGTGCCATATTGTTTCCATTTATGGATGATGGATTGAACAGTGCTCTTTTTTTTTAAACCTAACCCTGCAATACACCTTGCCCCAACTGTATCCCTGAACTGTTTGATGTGCTCATTGGTTTTCATGATGATATTTTTTCACTAAACCTCTAAGTTCTTCACAAAACAGCTGTAGTTATACTGAGAATTAATTACATACAGTTGAACTTTATTTACTAAGTAGGCAACTTCTAAAGGCAATTGGTCACACTGGATTTTATTTAGGAGTATCAAAGTAAGGGGCTGAATATACATACTCACGCCATACTACTCAGTTTTTTAATTTGCAAAAATTTTGAAAAGAACATATCATTTTTTTAATACTTCACAAATACTTCCTACTTTGTGATGCTCTATCACATGTAATATCAATAAAATATATTTAAATTTGTGGCTGTAACATTTAAAAAATGAGGAACAGTTCAAGGGGTATGAATACTTTTCCACCCACTGTAGGCCCCCATGGTAGGTGGGTAGGTATAAGCTTTGTGGCCTAGTAGAGGCAGATGAGGAAATACCTAGTCTATTGATATGTCTCAAAATGGGAAAATCCCTTTAAAGGTGTGTTCTGGGACCTATTTATGCTCATTGGTCCATCGGGGTATGAGTAAAAATAGAATGTAAACCTCATACCTACCTCCTGGAAAGTCTCCTTCACTCCTGGCTGGTGGTTCATTTATCCCAGCTGAAACAAGGAACGTTCAACTTTCATGTGACAGCGGCAACCAATCACAGGCCACAACGTCACGTGCACCTCTCTGGCCTATAATTGTCTGGAGCTGTCAAGTGAACAATGAACATTCCATGCTTCCGTCAAGATGAACGGATACACAGCCGGGAGTGAAGGAGACCACTAAGGAGGTAAGTATGAGGTTTATCTTCTATTTTTACTCATACCCCGATGGACCAATGAGCATAAATAGGTCCCAGAACACACCTTTAACTTGACAGTCAAGGCACCATAGCACAGAAAGTTATTGCAACTTTTTCTATGGTTTTTAATGGCTTTTGTTGTAATCTAAATCAGATAGCAAAATATATTAAGGTATCACTATCAAATAAAGTTTGCTACATCCATATTATGTATTAAAACCTAACATTTCATACAAGTTTTGGCAGTCACCACTTGGACCAGCACTGATAAGGAACCAAGCCATTATCTAGATGTGATCATTGGAATGGAACAGTTTCTGCTTTGCGTCTGTTTTATGTCTGTTATGACAGTGGGACAATAACATGTATTATATTCTTTTACAGCCTAAAGTCACAGACATTAATGTCTTCATATCCTACTGCATATATTCACTGCCGGCGGGCAAAAATGAAAATTCTCATTACAGATGAATTGCTGCAATTATATTATGAATGGTGCTGTTTTATTTTCTATCCCTATGTTCCTTAGTGACCCACATGTGATTACTGATAGTATTTGAATATACGTCAACTGTTTTAAGCACGGTCACCTTTTCCTCTGAGTTTAGCCCAGATAATATTTTATTAGAGAGTAACATGTTTCTCATTCCACAGAAGAACCTGATATGTCTATAAACTGAAGAACATATCGTTCTTCATTGTAGAGCATTCATATCACCCTTGTCATCTTTACTAGTAAGAGGAAAATCTTGTAATTAATTACAGTGTATGATAGAAAGAATTATTTATCTTGGCTATGATGCTTAACAACATTGCACTGTAAAGTATTTTTATCACAGTGCAATATGGATGGAATGAATATGTCAAAACTGCATTAGCATTGCACGCACTTTACTATGAAGATATGCATGTAAGTAATACTGAAGGACAATAGAATTTACTATTCTGCACTTAACATCTCACTGCTGAAAGTTATGGTTGTGACACCGCTCTTACACCAATAAACAGTGCCCATTGACTGTTCCCTGATAACAGGTGAAAGTGAGATCTGGAAGGTTGGATTGTAATATACCAAATACTTTGTTCTTCATTGAGATAAGCCACTGCCAGAGGAGTCTGGAGGAGTAACGTCAAGCTATGTCAAGTGACATTAATGAGCTGGCGTTTAGGAATGTATTCAACAACCAGCAGCTATTAGGCTTGTAACCTAGGTGGCAGGTATTCGGTGTATTATTGCTGTGGGCCTTCTGATGGTGTGCTGGGATCAGTAGTGTACTGGCTGAGAAGGAATCAGAGACACAGCAAGTTGGGGTCTTGGCAGGCTTTTACCATACTTGCCAACTTTTGAAAGTAAAAAAGCAGGATACTTGCTGGCAAAGATTTGAATAACCATGCCCCCTTTGAAAAAGCCACACCTACGCCACCTAACTGTGTTACGACTCTGGATGAAAGCTGGGTTTTGGCGTCACCTAGCTTTCCCTGGACTGTCGGTTTAGCCTATTAAACCTCCAGGAAAATTTTGGGAGATACCGCCAAACCATTAAACCATTAAATTACAATCAATATTTCCACCATACAGTGATTATATAGTGGTAGACACCAGTGTACACAGGCTCTGCAGACATTTAAGTGTTTTACAGGCAGTAACATGTAGGGACTCCCCGGGAGACGTCTCCTGTGACTGGAATTGTTATCTTTCCCTTTTCTTCTCCATCTTGTCCAGATGACTTCTTCCGACCATGACTCGTCCCTGCAAAATTTACCAAACAAACACCTTATAATTCTATTTTTTTCAGCACTTCCCTACCTGTAGCCACCTCTGTACAAGCGACATGGGGTGATAGGTGGGAGGTTATGGGGTGGTAGGTGTATGTGGAAAGGTTATGGGGCGATAGGTGGAGTGATAGCGGGAGGTGAGAGACTATGGGTAATAGATAAAGGTTATGGGGTGATAAGTGGAGGTGATAGGACTATGGGGTATTAGGTGGAGAGGTTATGGGGGGATGAGGGTGTTGTATTTTGTGTTGGTACTAGGATGCATTACACAATGGTGGGGGAGTGGTAGGAGAGAAGAGTACAGAGCACGGCTTATTATCTCTTTGGGGGAGCATAGGACCATCCCCCAGGAGATTATGCTATGGCTGCGCCTGCACCCCCAAATCATATGTGCAGGTTGAACTCCGTACCCTGCACCCCCAGAAGATCAGTTGAGGGAATGATCTTCAGGGATGCAGGAGATTGGGGTTTTGTACTGTAATTTTTTTTTTTAATGTTCTTAAATTTTATAACCCGGTTTCCCCTTTGGACTATGTCGGACTCATTGGGTTATGTTGGACCAACGTTTTGGGTTGATTTCTTTAATAAAAATTGTGAAAGAGGGCTGATGTTAGGGAGTGTTCTTTACAAAAAGTTTTTTGTTAATTTTTGTCTGTTTCTTTTTTCCCCGTTTTAATTTCCCGTTTAGTAATGGCGGTATCTGACAGAACGCCTCCCATTACTAAACGCCGGGCTTGGTATCAACCAGCAGAAGTTTTGTCATCCCTAGACTGACACTAACCCCGTGTCACTATTGCCCCATACCTAAAGCACCAGGGGGACTGGGAAAAAGCTGGTAACCGTAAGAAGTGGACCCTCTTATGTGATGGTCCGCTTCTGGGGCGGCTGCGGGCTGTTTTTTTTTAGAATTAGAAGGGACCAGTGTTAATGGACCATCCCATTCTAAATTAGCAGGGTGCAGCTGTTGGTTTTACCTTGGGTGGTTATGGAAAATGGAGAGGACCTCTTGTCTTATTTTTTTTCAAATATCATTTATTTATCGAGAATCCTTCAGTGGGCACCTCCTGTAATCATTACAGTGGATGCCCATGTGCAGATTCTCATTAAATAAATACATTTTCAGAAAAAAAACAACATGGGGTCCCCCCCAATTTCCATAACCAACAGCAGCAGCCTGGTACTATCAGAATGGGAAGAACCATCACTACGGTTCCTCTTTCCCCTTCTAAAAATACCAGCCGCAGCTGCTCCAGAAGCGGACCCTCACATTAGAGGGTCCACTTCTGATGTTTCCGGCTCTTCCCAGTACCCCTGGTGTGTTGGGTACTGGGGTAATAGTGACACGGGGTTAGTGTCAGCCTTGGGCAACAAGAAACACCGCTGACACCAAGCCCGAGCGATAGTAATGAAGAGGCATCTGTCAGATACCTCCACTACTATCACTGAAATTGTATGGAAAAAAAACCACAAACTTTTATTTAAATAAACACGTCCCGACCCCAGCCCTCTTTAATCATTTTATTTGAAAAAAATAGATCCAAGATTGATCTGACGTAGTCCACGGAATCCGACGTAGTCCAAATGGGAACCTGTAAATAAACAAACATTACACACATACACATAGGCTGGATAACCTATTCAGCATCCAAGAAAGCTGGCTGACACCCATCGCCCACAGATAACATCCAGCTTTCCATGATAGGAATACTGGGTGCCACCTTTGGGGGATGGAGTGTCACCCAGCTTTCCTGGATGCTGAATAGGCTATTGCCATAGGCAATCATCAGAGTCAGTCCCCTGTGGCCTGTCTCCTGCAGTAACCAAAGACAGACCGCAGGGTGCGGGAAACAGGGGCAAGGGACAGGATACAAAGGAGGCAATTCCTGCCCCCAGCGTTCTGTATGCAGCCCCCCTGCAGCCGCCAATGACAGATCGCAGGGGGCAGGAGAAAGGGAGCAGAGGGCAACTTCTAGCCCTTGTGGCTTATCTCCTGCCCATTGAGACCGCTAGAGACAGACCGCAGGGGCCAGGAGACAGGAGCAAGGGAAAGAAGATGTCTGCCACTCCTTCCCCCTTGCACCCTTCAAACCCAACCCCTCCACAACCCCACTGCAATACATACACATTCCCCTCCCCCACAGCCACAAACACACCAACACCACCCCCCCACACACTGAAAACAACCCACCCCCCCACCACGCTGAAAACACACACCCCCCAACACTGAAATACCCCCCACACAAAAACCCCACACTGAAATACACACACACACTGAAATACACACACACACACTGAAATACACACACACACTGAAATACACACACACACACACTGAAATACACACACACCCAGGGCCGCCAACAGAAATTTCAGGGCCCCATACAGCTGAAGCACCTGGGCCCGCCCCGTTAAAACCCGCCCCCAGTAACCCGATCGCCCTGCCCCCAGCAAAAAAAACCCAGCCTCTAGGACATAAATGCGCCCATTTTACCACATAATACAGTGTGCAAAAAAGAATTGTATGGTGTGGTACACCGTACCAAGAGAGTCACATATCGTCCCGTCTAAACACACAATAAACAAAACACAGGGCTAAGTAGCTCCATCCATATCCCCCCCCACCCACAATACAATATCCCCTCCATGTTCCCCTTTGGGCACGCACCTCACCACCTTCTAAAATAAACACCAGCAAGAAAGTACAAGTGTAACTCACATCACAGGGTCGGGTGTTTCCCTCTGTTACAATCAGGTACACATGTACGCTGCCACAATACTAACGCCGAATAAACACCACCATAGGGAGACCACATAAGTTATCTGACAACAGCTCGGTCACATCACATTACAGTGAATACAGCACTGATCCATTTAAAGTAGTAAATAACCCCTGACATTAGGGACTCACAGGAGACGTCCTATCTGATGAGTCGTTCTTTTTCCCTTTTCTTCTGCATCCGTTCCGCACCGCCATGATGACTTGTCCCGGCCACAACTCATCCCTGCAGAAATTACACACAAATATCTTAGAATCTTCACTTTTCCAGCATCTCTTTACCTATTCTCACCTCTGTACAAACTTCTCAGGGGTGGGAGAGCGGGTACAAGCCATAACTTAGAGGCCTAGTATCCTAAGAGGTTGGAGGGTGGGGAAAAGGACTAACCCCCGGAGAAAATGCTACAGCTATGGACTGCCCCCCTTTTCAATTATATTACAGGTTGGGATCAAGACTCTAGGTAGGCACATGGGCAAGGCCCCGGTAATTAGACAGGCCCTACTTAGGTAAGTAGACCCCAGCTGGATAAGTTGGTAGGCCGGCCACAGGTAGGTTGGTGGGTACCTAGTCACCATCTAACACAAATATCAGTGGCACACTAAAGACTAAGTAAAACCTCAAGGTATATAGGAATATTGGAAATGCATTACTGCTAAGGAAAATATGAAAAACCTGGGACTCTTAGTTTACAGTATTTGATCAAAGATTGTATTAAGCTCACCTCCCAAAACGTCAAGGGGATCCCCAGAGCAGGTGAGTCCCTACACTAAACATGTTACCTCACTAGGCGTCAATCCAGACTGCAACTTCAGGGAATGGTAGGAACTAGCAATTGGATTATCCTGCACTGGTTTAAAAGAGGCAGCTGAGTGCAGCAAGCCAATGAGATTGCCAATCTCAAATGGACTACAAAACGTAATAAGGCTGTGCACATCTAAATATACTCTGAAAAACGCAAGCATAGGTGCACACTGAAAAGGCAATAGATACATCTAACCAGGGCGTAACTACCGGGGTAGCAGGGGTAGCATTGCTACGGGGCCCCTGCGCTTTTGGGGGGCCCCGGGCAGCTGCAAACTGCGTCCGCAAACCCCGGTAATGCCGCTCCTGGGCCCCCCGGGCAGTAAAACTTAAACAGTTCACTGCGGCGGGCGGAGCTGCGGGCCCAGCGCATACTCCCTCTGAACGCCCGGGCTCCCCGGCCCGAGCGTTCAGAGGCAGCGCTGCTCGTAGTAGCAGGACGGAGCGCCGATCGCTCCGCTCGTTACGTCCCCCTGCCGGCCCTCTGTGGTCACGGGGGTGCGCGCGGTGACTTTCACATCACCGCCCCGCCCGCGCTGAGCGCAGAGGCTGCAGGGAGCAGCAGAGCGGAGCGAGCGGCGCATCGGGGAAGCTTGGGACCGGAGGTGAGTAAGTTGTTTTTTAAATTTATCTACCCCATATGCCTGCCTATAGCCCCCCATATGCCTGCCTATAGCCCCCATATGCCTGCCTATAGCCCCCAAAAGCCTGCCTATACCCCCATTATGCCTACCTATAGCCCCCATATGCCTGCCTATAGCCCCCATATGCCTGCCTATAGCCCCCCATATGCCTGCCTATAGCCCCCAATGCCTACCTATAGCCCCCATATGTCTGCCTATAGCCCCAATGCCTGCCTGCCTATACAGCCCCCTATATGCCTGCCTGCCTATACAGTCCCCTATATGCCTGCCTGACTATACAGCCCCCTATATGCCTGCCTGCCTGCCTATACAGCCCCCTATCTGCCTGCGGGCCTGCCTATACAGCCCCCTCTCAGCCTGCATGCCTGCCTATACAGCCCCCTATATGCCTGCCTGCCTGCCAATACAGCCCCCTATTTTGCCTGCCTATAAAGCCCCCATATGCCTGCCTATACCGCCCCCATATGCCTGCCTGTACAGCCCCCATATGCCTGCCGTATACCCCCACAAGCCTGCCTGTATACCCCCCACAAGCCTGCCGGTCTACTTATATGGGGCCCCTTTAGTTATCTAAATCCTACCTATATGGCCCCTATAGCCCACCTAACCCCTGTCTACCTGTATGGCTCCCTAAGCTACCAAAACCCCTTTGCCTGCCTATAGGGGCACTCTTTTGGGCTACCTAAACCTTGCCTATTTGGGGCCCCATATATCCTATCTAAGCCCTGTCTGCCTAAATGGACCCCATATAGCCAGGGGGGCAGGTGCTGGAAAAGTCAGGATTCTAAGATATTTGTGTCTAAATCTGCAGGGACAATGGTCGGGATATGTCAACAAGATGGCGGACTGGACCGGGTGCAGAACAAAAGAGAAAGTCAACGACTGGTCAGAGAAACGTCACCTGTGATCACAAGATGTAACTGCACTGTAATCACTTTAATGTCTGCACAGGCTGTGTACACTGCTGTCTAAACCCCTATATGGTCCCCTGTATGGTGGTTATAAAACAGTCTGCAGAGCCTGTGTACACTGCTGTTTTACCATATATGGTCACTGTATGGAGGTAATATACATCTTTCAAGCCTGTGTTTCATTGGTGTCTACCATTATATGGTCACTGTTGGGGCTAAAAATACAGTCTGCAGAGCCTGTGTAACACTGGTGTCTAAACCCCTATATGGTCATGTATGGTGGTTATATACAGTCTGCAGAGCCTGTGTACACTAGTAATACCACTTATGGTCACTATATTATTATATATTTTTATTATTAGACAGTATTGGTCTTTGTGTACCCGAATCAGTAATAGTTTAGGGTTATTATTCAGTCACTATGTGGTGGTAATTTGTGGTCGTGTTTTGGTGGTATAATCAGTCCTTATGTAATAGCGTTATTGGAATGTTGGTTTTGGTATAGTGGATTTGATTGGTAGCAGTATGATGGTGAATATGTATGGTGATGTATTTGCCCCTTTATTATCTAAAATTATCTAACAGCATGTCCTGGTACATGGTCTGGTCCCGGGAGGGGGGGCGGGCCCATCCAAAAGTTTGCTATGGGGCCCTGGCTTCTCTAATTACGCCCCTGCATCTAACACAAATATCAGTGGCACACTAAAGACTAAGTAAAACCTCAAGGTATATAGGAATATTGGAAATGCATTACTGCTAAGGAAAATATGAAAAACCTGGGACTCTTAGTTTACAGTATTTGATCAAAGATTGTATTAAGCTCACCTCCCAAAACGTCAAGGGGATCCCAGAGCAGGTGAGTCCCTACACTAAACATGTTACCTCACTAGGCGAAATTTCCCGACTGCAACTTCAGGGAATGGTAGGAACTAGCAATTGGATTATCCTGCTCTGGTTTAAAAGAGGCAGCTGAGTGCAGCAAGCCAATGAGATTTCCAATCTCAAATGGACTACAAAACGTAATAAGGGTGTGCACAACTAAAAAAATAACTCTGAAAAACGCAAGCATAGGTGCAATAGATACATCTAACACAAATATCAGTGGCACACTAAAGACTAAGTAAAACCTCAAGGTATATAGGAATATTGGAAATGCCTTTTCAGTGTGCACCTATGCTTGCGTTTTTCGAAGTATATTTTAGATGTGCACAGCCTTATTACGTTTTGTAGTCCATTTGAGATTGGCAATCTCATTGGCTTGCTGCACTCAGTTTGCCTCTTTTAAACCAATGCAGGAAATCCAATTGCTAGTTCCTCCCCACTCCCTGAAGTTGCAGTCTGGATTGACCTCCTAGTGAGGTAACATGTTTCGTGTCGGGACTCACCTGCTCTGGGACCCCCTTGATGTTTTGGGAGGTGAGCTTAATACAATTTTTTGATCAAATACTGTAAACTAAAGTCCCGGTTTTTCATATTTCCTTAGCAGTAATGCATTTCCAATATTCCTATATACCTTTGAGGTTTTACTTAGTCTTTAGTGTGCCACTGATAATTGTGTTAGATGTATACTATTGCCTTTTCAGTGTGCACCTATGCTTGCGTTTTTCAGAGTATATTTTAGATGTGCACAGCCTTATTACGTTTTGTGGTACCTAGTCACCAGTCCCCTTTAGTTTGTAGGTGGCCAGGGCCCCCTTTATGTTTAGGTAGAACCAGGGCCCCTGTAGAGTTAGGTAGAGTCAGGGCCCCCTTTAGCGTTAGGTTTGAGTCAGGGCCCCCTTTAGCGTTAGGTAGAGTCAGGGCCCCCTTTAGCGTTTAGGTAGAGTCAGGGCCCCCCTTTAGCGTTAGGTGAGTCAGGCCCCCTTTAAACGTTAGGTATAGTCAGGGCCCCCTTTTAGGGATTAGGTAGAGTCAGGGCCCCCTTTTTGGGATTAGGTAGAGTTAGGGCCCCCCTTTAGAGATAAACTAGGTAGCCAGGGCCCCCTTTAGGATAGCTATTAGCCAGGGCCCCCTTTAGGATAGCTTTGGGACCAGGGCCCCCTTTAGGGATAGCTAGGTAGCCAGGGCCCCCTTTAGGGATAGCAAGGTAGCCAGGGGCCCCCTTTAGAGAAAGCAGGTAGCCAGGGCCCCCTTTAGTGATAGCCAGGTAGTCGGGGGCCCCTTTAGGGTAGTAGGTACCAGGGGCCCCCCTTTTGTGTAGCCCGGCGCCGGGCCCCCCTTTAGGGGTGCCGGTGCCCGGGCCCCCCTTTTGTGATGCCAGGGCCCCCTTTTGTGATAGCCAGGGCCCCCCTTTTGTGTACCCAGGTAGTCAGGGGCCCCCTTTTGGGGAAAACCAGGTAGCTAGGGCCCCCCTTTAGTGATAACCCGGTTTTGCCAGGGCCCCCCTTTGTGATAGCCCGGTAGCCAGGGCCCCCTTTTTTGTTATACCAGGGAGCCAGGGCCCCCTTTAGTTTAGCCCGGTAGCCAGGGGCCCCCCTTTAGTTTACCAGGTACCAAGGGGCCCCCTCTATGATAGCCAGGTGCCAGGGACCCCTTTGTGAAGCCAGGTACCAGGGCCCCCTTTAGTGTAGCCAGGGATCAGGGCCCCCTTTAGGGATAGCTAGGTGCCAGGGCCCCCTTTAAGGGTAGCCGGTAGCCCGGGGGGCCCCCTTTTTTTTTTTAAACCAGGTAGCCAGGGCCCCCCTTTTTTTATAGCCAGGAAGCCCCGGGGCCCCCCCTTGTTATAGGCCAGGTAGCCCGGGGCCCCCCAAAAAGTTATGCCAGTAGCCAGGGCCCCCTTTAGTTGTAGTCGGGCCCCCTTTAGTTATAGCCAGGTACCAGGGCCCCCATAGTTATAGCCAGGGGACCAGGGCCCCCCCCTTTTTTTTAGCCAGTAACAGGGGCCCCCTTTTGTTTTTTGCTAGGGACCAGGGCCCCCCCCTTTATTATACCCGGTAGCCAAGGCCCCCTTTAGTTTATCGGTAAACCGGGCCCCCCTTTTTTTTAGCCAGGTACCAGGGGCCCCCCATAGTTATGCCAGGTAGCCAGGGGGCCCCCTTTTGTTTACCATAGTCAGGGGCCCCCCTTTAGTTAATCCAGGAGCCAGGCCCCCTTTATTTATAGAGGTATCAGGGCCCCCTTTTTTTACCAGGGAGCCAGGGGCCCCCTTTATTAAGCCGGTAGCCAGGGCCCCCCTTTTTATAGCCAGGTAAAGGGGCC